>OY987257.1:29578907-29879685 GCA_963920725.1 Rhamphomyia laevipes
CTTCTAATACGATTACAATATCACCAGGTTGTAAATCTGGTTCCTGATCACCTTCTCCAGAGAAGACAATTTTTTGACCATCACGCATACCTTTATCAACATGAACTTCTAATATTTTACGTTCACGAGATGTTTTCCTACCCCCACATTGTTTACAACGATCTTTTTCTGGCATTATTTCACCTTGTCCATTACATTTACGGCACATCTGTTCAATTTGTTGTACCATACCGGGTGCAATTTGTTGGATACGTTTTTCCATACCTAAACCACGACATGTCTGACATGTTTGGGCTGCACCTTTTTTACCACCACGACCTTCACATTTCTCACAGATAACATTTTTTTGTAATGCTAATTTACGTACAGCACCATTATACAATTCTTCTAATGTTACAGACATTTGATGGATCAAATCTTTGCCACGACGTTCACGTCTCCTAATAAAATTAATAAATAATAATAAAAAAAAAATAATGAACATACATTCATAATAGTGCACATTAATTTAAATTCCTTACCTGCCACCACCCGAAAAACCACCACCACTAAAGAACATATCAAACAAATCCATTGGACTACGGAAACCACCAGCATCGGCACCAGCACCTTTTTTAATTGCAGCCTCTCCACCTTCATCATAAATTACACGTTTTTCTGTATCCGATAATACTTCATAAGCTTGAGAAATTTGTTTAAATCTTTCACCTTCATTTGGATTTTTATCTGGATGATATTTTAATGCCAATTTTCGATAGGCTTTTTTTAATTCTTCTGGAGTTGCTGCTGGTTTAACACCAAGTGTATCATAATAATCTGTTTCTTTAACCATTTTTTCGGATAATGGACGATTGTTTTTTTAGAGACTCCTTTGGAAAAAAAAATATTATAATATCATTAATATTTACTACAGTATTCTTCTAGAAAATTTTATGCAAAACAGTATTTTTCTAGAAAATTTTATTTTACTATAAGAAAATCTTATTTTTTGTGGTTAAGATTAATTACGCAATCAATGAACTTGTATATAATATCGTCAGGTAAACAGAAATTAGCTAGGAAATTCTAGAATTTAGTAGTGTAATAAAAAAACATGAAATAACACCATGAGTTAGTAGATTTGTGCGAGTAATATATACAGAATACATAAATGTATATACTTATAATAATTTTATTTTATATATACATGTATAAAAATATACCCATCAAAATCGATGACGGAAGAGAAAAATAAAGCTTTTTTTTAAAATATTTCTTTGTAAAATGTACATGACAATAAATAAAATATATTTATCGAATAAATATTATAAGAAAATTTCACAGAAAATTAAAGAAATATTTAAGTAAATTTCATCAGAAAAAATTATCTTGTATTTGATTAATTGAATATTAATTTAATTGATTTTAAACATATGTAATTTTTTGAAATTTTAAAATATTAAGTAGAATATTGAATGAAACCCAGTAAAGCTTGAAAGTCTGTATAAATTTATTTCTACAATAAAATTTATTTTAAATTAGTTGAATCATTTAAGGAAATCACGTTATATAAAAAAAAACGCATTTCCTAAAAAGCTTGTCATACACTTTTCATTTTATCCTAAACAATTTTCTCAATAATTATTTTTCAAAATTGAATATACGGATCGATATGATTTATTAACATATTAATTTTTCTGGAAGGATTTCAACTGTTATTATTGATGAGTTTATTTATAATTATATAGTTTTTGTCTGTTCAAATGAAAAATGCTTGGTTTCTTTGTCCGCCATATTTTTTCAATGAATTTGTTAGGTCTTTCTTCAAATTTTCAAAAATATAACATAAAATAGAATTAAAACTCACACTTGTAATGAATAAATTATGTATTTTGAATGAAATACACAATTTGAGAATAAAAATATGTTATTTAAAAATAAACTTAATATAATATTTTTGATTTTATAAAAAAAACCGAGAAAAATTGTTTAATCAATTTTTTTTTATATGTAATTGTCAGTGATTCAGTGATTGAAAAAAATTCGAATTATTGATTTTACCTTTTTTCCCACTTATGTAAAATTTCTAATAATTTTGAATTATATTAAATATAATTTTTATTTTAATCACTGAGATTATTAATTAAATATCTTTATATATGTAAATTAATTAAATACTAGAATATTCTATTCAATATTCATATTATAAATTCCTTTGTCAAAAACTATTTTAAAACTCACCGTCAAACGCAAAGTCCGTCTGTAGAAAAAAAATTATATATCGTACGAATTTTCTAGAAAACACATGGCAAATTATAGCTAACTTCACTTAATTGTATGGTTTTCTTGAAAATTTATCTTTATGAGATGTTGTGCAAAAAAAATATGTTTTTTATTTTTATGATGTTGGTATTAGCGGAATGAAAAATAAAATATTTTTCGCTCAAGATATTTGCTTTATGAGAAAAGTCTAATTAGATTTAGATTTAAATAAGAAATACAACTCTGATTTATTTATATTTTATCATGGGGCAGAATTTAATATGTTTAAAAAAAAGCAAATTATCAATTGTCAGATATAATATTATATAGTCGACATGGGACAAAGCATGGCATAATTAAAAATGTATGGGATAATTAAGGAATATTTGAATTTTTTGGGAATCGTATTCGTATGAGATATTTGCAGTTTAATGCTTCAGACAGTCTCGCCGCTCGTGCCGTTGCTGTTGTCGGTTTGGAATGTCAAACGACGCTGGTGACATTGGTGACGACTTTGTGTAGACAGACTCGCCGAATTGAATCATTTAAATAAAAGTATATTGGTTGATGTTAAAAAACAATTTCTATTAAATATTGTGAATTCAATATATCAAATATTGTGTTAAAAATAATTTACAATAAAATATGCTTTCATATTGTTATTATATTTTTAACTCTAATTACTTGTTATTTAGTTAAAATTACATTTTCTCTCACAAATGGAATTAACTTTTTTATAATAATACAATATACATATAAATAATTATATAAATAACATATAAATAGCCACCACATTTTTTGTTGTACAAAATTTATTTTTTTTTAAATTATTTCTATTAATTCTACAACAATTTTCATACAACAATTTTCATATCAATTAGACATTTGAAAACGGCAACGACTTCTTCAACGGCGAGACTATATCTGGGGTAAGAGTTGACTTAAAACTTTAACCTTCACATTGAAGAGAAAACATTCGAGATTTTATATTAAATGTTAAAATTATAGCTTCGAATGTGCTTAGTAAGATGGGACTGAAATTATATTCTATAAGTTGTCACGCTACATGGTAGTAAAGTTGTGTATCTGTATCGACATTATTGTAATTGTATATTGTAAGTAGGAACATGGAAAACTATAGTCACCCAACCAGCAACAATTATTTCGACACCAGTAATGCTTGAAATACATGTGCGTTTTTTTGGTGCTTTGAGGCATGCTTTAAAGCCTGCAGCAAAATTTAGAAATAGATATATCTTGCTTCGTCGCAACGCAACTAATTTCCATGTAATTAGTTACATAGAAAACCCATTTGTTCTAAATAATATTTGCAGCAAAGCATGCCTCAACGCACCTAAAAAACGCACATGTTATTCGGCTATAAAAATTACAACGCAAGATGGTTCTTATTTTCGATCGAGTTGCTTTGGTAACATACCAACATCTTATCGTTTACGTTCGTTCGTTTGATTTACGAACGAATACAAATTTAAATTCACATATTGTATCGTTTTCGTTTAGTTAGAAAACGTTAAAAATGTAACAAACCAATATACTATTTCAGTAAAATTATTTTACTGGACAAATGATGTCTGTTTTACCAATAAAGGTTACGAATTACGTCCCATTAATGTTCATATAGTAAAATTATACTCTGCTCCTATAACGTTAGTTATTATTAAACTATCAAGGGCTGTGGCTGTCAAAGACATTTTTAGCAACGTACAAAACTCTAAACATAAATTTCGTTACTTATGCTTAACTATTATTTTAAATTAATTCTAATATAAATTATCAACCAACCAAATATTATCTAAATATTAATCATTTCAAATATAAATAAATCAATAAATCACAATCGGAATCGACTTAATTTTAAAGTGTATTTAAATTTTAAATAATACTGGAAATGTGAAATATTATAAACATTAGAATTTTAAGCTTTTGGCAACTTTCCAAAAACATAAAAAATTTATGTATTTTTAAAGCTTTCATTCATACTTCATACATATCCTTTTTGTAAATAAAAAGTTCCCTAAAAGTTCAAATCATACGAACAAACAACAATGTGAATTTAGAAGCCAAGTTGTTCGGACGTATTTGTTTCCGTGAATATATTAATATTTTTCGTGTTAGAAGTGTTTTTTTTTTTGTCTTTTTATTAATCTATGTATGTATAGTATATAAATTATATATACATATTGTGCACATATTTATTTAAGGGGGATTGTAAGTATATACCCTTTGTGAATTTTAAATATAAAGCACCTTAAATAAACCGTATATTTATAAAAAAAACTGTCATTCACAGGGATATTTTTAATTCAAAATTTACATTTTCGAAATTGTGGAAATCATAAAAGTTGAAAAAGAATTTAACAGTAAAAAAATAAAAAATTGTGCTGTATTTACATAAAACTATATTATAAAGTTAAAAATAAATTAGATTAAAAAAAGTAGACACTTTCAAAACCCAACCAACCACTAATAAATAGGACTAAGCAAGAATCTTTGTCTATTTCAGGTGAGTTGTTAATAAAAATATTTTTTTTTTTTTTTACTATCAGTTAAATTATGATTAAATTTTTTGAATATATTTTGTATGTAGTAACTTTGATATATGTAAATATCGATTTTAACGTATTTTAAAAATAACATGCCAAATTTTGAATATTTTCTATTTATCTAATAAGTTTTTTATTTTTATTTACTTATTTTCTTTATCACAATATTTACATAATTAAGTATGTATATATAAATATTAGAAAAAGTTAACAGAAATGATGTAATTTGTTTATTATAAAAATTATAAAGAAATAGGATTTATCTTCCTTAGTAAAGTACTTTACCTAAATAAAATTCTATAGGAAAATCTACTAATTTTAAACTAGATTTTTGTTGAGTAGTATACATAATGGAATGAAAGGATACAGTACAGGCAGAGAGAGGAGTCTGCAAAAGTATTCATGCTGTTTGTTCATTTTTGATTACATTTTATATATAAATAAGTTCTGCACAATATAAAAATATTTGTATAAGAATATTAAAATAACGAGAAAATAATTTGTTTTTTAATTCATTTTATTAAATTATTAACAAATACTTTTTTTTTTACTTTTTGCTCATTATCTGGATCAATATATAAATTATTATTAATGTAGATTGCCTCAAATAATCATATTTTTTAATTGAATGATCATACCAGTAAAACTATTTTGCTTATTAAATAGTAGTGAACGATCATATGTATTTTGTAAGGGTAAAAAATTCCTACTTTTTGTAACTGCTTGTGCAAAGCAAAACTATTATATAAACAAACTAAACCGAGCAATTTTGTACATTTGAACTATGATAAAACTACCATATTTTGCTGAATCAAACCCAATCTAACTTTTTATTTGTCACCTTTGGGAAACTTAAAATTAATCTAGATACCAATTAGTAACTTCCATAGGAATTACAAATAAACTTAATCTGGAAATTACTTTTGAATATTACATTTTTTCCGTGTTACCTGCAATTTGTCTACACATTTCATTGAAATGTTTTACAATTTCATAAAGCGTATTGCCGAAGTTTTTACTGGTATGTAACTGGGCAGCCATGCTCGTCACATATGCAACCGGATAGTTAGGCATATAACATGATAGGAACTATTTATTAATCATCAGTCTGGAAGATAATCCGCAAATGAAATACTATTTAGCATCAGTCTACATTCTACAAGATAAATTGATAAATTAATAACAATTAACTAATAGAATCAATCTGAGATCAATACATTTTTACATATATAAAATTTATTTAATGAATAATTCTTCTAACCATATTTGGATTTAATATACGGTGTACACAAAACGTATATGAGTATCAATTTTTTTTTGTGATTTTCTTTCATTGTTATTCAATTAAAAATATATTTTATTATTCAACCTCAAATATATTTTTAATGATTTTTTGATATAAGTTTATGTATGTTATAATAATACAATATAAATAAAAGGACATTTATATCCTGGTGTACACATAAATAATTTGTTGCATAAAATAAAATTTATAATACTGACAAATCATAAATTATTTATAATAACTTCATAAAAACTACTGAATGCTTTTATAGGATTTTGTGTTTTTGTCCCCTAAAATACCAAAATTCGAAATTTCTGTTGAAAAAACGGATGCCTCAGACAAAATATAAAACAAACCTTGTGTATATCTATCTCTATATTATATTTTCTAGGAATACTATTTCTATCTATTTAAATCGTAGACTAATAATAATAAATCTGATTATATTTATTGTCATAGTATATATAAACATAGAAATAAAGCACATAATAAAATTAAGTTGTCTTGACATAAAATCTAATAAATAAATAATTTTAGGTAAAAAGTCAATATTTTTTTTAACATAAAATATATAACCTTTTACATGTGACGTAGAAAATTGTCGTTATTTTTATGTACATATTATAGTATTTATTTTGAAAAGGAATCTAGACATTAAATCGATATTATATTTTCATTTAGTTGGGTTTTATTTGTTTTTACCAGTTTTTATATCATCGACTAATCACTTTATCTGTATAATAATTTCATCTAGTATGTACATACATACATCATTATGTATATAATGTATATGCCCTTTTACATAAAATTATAAAAATAATAGAAAGATTTTTCCAGAAATTTCAGACAAACTTGATTTTAATATTAGTAATCAATCATATTCCGAATTCCGATGAAATATAGATCGCGATAAATTGAGAATCGATGAAATGTACCTAACCAAATTAATTTATTGTAGAAGAAGCTAAATGTATTAATCAATATTCTTGAAGAAAAATATATTACAAAATATGAAAATTTAATCTGAATAAAGTAATTCAGTTAATACAGTTTCTTGCATATTGTTAGGCACTCAATAATTTTTGTTCTTGTTAATAAAATATTATTTTTATGATTGATTGTTATTTCATTTGAAGACTAAAGAGTATGTACATAAATAATATAATATCAAAAAAAAATTTTTTAATATTATATTGTATATTGTTGTCAATCAACATGTTTTTAGTTGTATACAAAAACTAAAAACATTTTGATTGATTGTCTAATTTGGCGGCATCTTGTATAGACGAAATATGCAACAATAACTTTTTCAGCTTTAGTTTGCTTTAGTTAAAAAGGAAAGTTAGAACCGCTCGTCAGCTCGTCAAACATATGTGCTTGCCTTACAGATTCCTAGTTGTTCCTTTCACAAATTCCAGGATAAGCACTATAGTGATTTCTGTCCCCTATTGCAAACTATCATCGATTTATATTAAGGCTTGGACACATGTATTGAAAATCATTACAAAATAACTACCCATTGGTTAATTTACTTAAATATACTTATTTTGAAATTCGTGAAGAGAACGACTACGATTCAGTAACACCCATCCTATTGGTCAAAAAGTAACCCGTCAGTTGCCATCCCACCAATTATTTATCTTAGATTCTTTCTGTTTCGAAATAATAAAAATCTTGTATTCTTAGTATTCTCCAAATAGAATGAATAAAAATTCACTAATATAAATTCTTGATAAATATTTGATAATTATATTAAAACTGAATTATAAAAATTAACTTAATTTTTTTTATATTTACTAATTTTATTATATTAAGTTCCAGGTGAATAATTCTACAAATAAAAATGTCATTAAGATCTTTTTATATAATATTTGGATTAATGTTGTGTCTTCAGCAATTTTCGGTTAATGGATCACCACAACTTCACCTTAGAAAATTATATGGTAAGTTATTATATTTTTGTTTAAGTAATTCCAAACAAAAGAAGGATATTTTTTAAGGTATTTGAAAAAAAAAAGATTACATAAAAAATATTTTAGTAGCTAGCTCAGATTTTGTTTACTTTTTTCTATTTTATTTCTTCTCTAAACATCACGTACTATTTTAATGTAATATCTACAATGTTATATTTTTATTTTAAGTACTGTCGTGCTGTTTAGTATCCCCGAAGGTGAATTTCACATTTCTTAAAAGAAAAAAAGGAAGAAAAAAAAATTAAATAATGTAAATACATAATAAAATTATGACATAGATTTATTTTTGGCTCTGTATTTGTGGTTTAGAAAGAAGTTGAAGATCAGAATTATATGAAAAGTTTAAAATTTTATTTATATTTTCAACAGGATTAATTATGTATCAAACTTTTCTTTTTAATGTTTATTTATATACAAGAAACTTTTGATTTCTTTGGAAATTTAAATTCAATTTGAAAAAGGGAATTAAAAACTTATTTAAATGAAAATTCTATATAAAACTTTTATTTTCAAATGATGAGTTAAATTATAAAAGAAAATTATTGATATAATTACATGAAAAATGAAATGTATATTACTTTAAAATAATCATAAATTCAATATTTTATTTAAATTTTATACGATTTCTTAAATAGTTTATATTAAATTTATTAATTGGTAATGAAAAATTTGACTTAAAATATTTAATTACAAATTTGTTTATTTTTGAAAGGTAAACTATCCCTGAATGAATTCGACAGCATGAAGATAGCTTTATTGTCCACATGCTTCAGTTATCTGCTAATAAGCACCCTATTTATCTAGGGTGTCGAGGAGGTTTATCTATAATAATTTAACTGGTAAAAACAAAGTGAAAAATTAAAAAAAAAACAGGATCAAGTGCGAACTAAATGAATTTATACCATATAGTAATCAGAATTGAAGTACTTAACTAAGTTGGTGTACTTAAAAAAAAGTAATAGTTTCCATTTATAGATTATATGCGAATCATGTTATTCGAATTCGTTGAATTGTCTGACTAGTCTTCCTAATAATGGAGCCTCCAGATAAATTAAATTATAAATGAAACAATCTATAATAAGTTATAGAAACAGACATTTATACATTATATAACTAAATAATAATTTTTTTATACATCTGACGAATATTTTACTTCACTAAATAATTAGTTATTGTTTATATATCCAAGGACATTTACATTTACCTACGTAATATTAATTTTATATTTGATTGATATGCAAATTAATCAAGTTTTGAAAGTTTTTTTGACAGACAATATAAAAAAGTCACTATATAAAATTTATTCTCTATAATTTAATGTACTAAAAACTATACAACGACATAGAAATGTATAATTTTCAATCGATTTTATATTATAATAAGAAATCAATAAACGCACACATTTCATACATAATAAAGGTTAAAAGTATATTGATAATTTAATCTGTATTGGACTTATAAATGAGTTTTTAATTTTCATTAAAATTTTGAATAAAAATGTAATTAAATTATATGCGATATAATATAACAAAAATTAAACAATTGTATATAACAATATTTTTAATTGAAATAATAAAAAAAAAGATGGAAGTGCATTTATATATAAATTATTTAATTTATATTTTCCATAAACTTGTTAAGGATACTAAATCCAATTAGTAGTTAAAAGTAAAAGAGACAAGAACGAATGGACCATAGCGACAGCCTGTGGTAGATGCTAAAAATGGTTATAATTTTTTTGGTTGATATTCATTTATTATGTATATAGAATTAATTCTAACCAAATTTAACTTTATGGTTCTAAAAATGAACAAATAAATAAAATTATATTAAATAATTTAAGTGCTTTTGTAGATTTTTTTAACTTAATAACATCTTTAAAGATCATAAAATATACGGTACAATGAATCGTTATCAATTTAAATATGCAAATCATTTTGCCAATATTAATCTTTCAATAGCACAAATTATCCTTTGTATTATAAACTTAAGTTCTTTACATAATTTGCGTAATAATATTTATCTACATATTTTGTGTCAATTCAATAATATTTATGTTCTTTTTATATCTTTTATCATAATTCGATAAAATAAATAAAAAAAAAAATCTCTCTTGAAATTTTTATAACATATTATATAAACTGAAATTACAAGATATTGGAAAATTCTTATTAAAAGCATAAACGCTTTTACAAAAATATTTTTTTTCTTCTTTTTCCTTAAATTATTAAATTTTACATGAATTTATATGACAAAAAAAAAAAATATGGCGCAGCAAAACTAATGGTATTTTTTTTAGTAATGGGCTTTTTTGAATGTCAACAACAGAATATCATGCTACATTTGCAAGTTTTTAAGTTTTAAGAGCAGTCTTAAATATAGATATACATTTATAAAGTATTCTAGCTCAATTATTATTGAAATACCAGTTTATTTCCAGCGTTATCTAGCGGAAGAAAAAAGTAAATTAAATTTTATATAAAAAATCTTATAGATCCAAATTGTGGAAGAATTATTCAAGAATTATTTAATCAACTTAATCATTTTAATCAACTTTCTAATGCTTTTTTTGATTGTCATTTACTATAATGAAATTAAATTTTGATGCTTATTGCAAACATATTTTAGCATTACAGCGAAATTGATGTTCCTATTTACTATATTAACCTGTAAATATTGATTAAAACCACGTTTGGGTAAATTGCACCATCTTTCTGTGTAACAACTAACAACCGGGCAATATCAGCTTGTTTTAATACCCTTTAATCATTCGTATACGTTTAATGTAAATAAACGTTTTCTGTATTAAATATCAAATTAAAAAAGTTAATAACGAACGGACAGACTAAATGGAAATTTTGTTGATAATAAAAAAATAATATATACAAAAAACTTAAAATGAACTTTCTATATAAATTAATCCCAAGACGAGTCTCTTCTCTATAAATAAATATCGACAAAAGTTTGAATGTAGCTATGTTTATTTTCAGATAAATTATCGAAAATTTTGATATCAATTTTTGAATGATATTTACTTGAAAAGAAGTTAACGATACGCTATTATAAATATTCCAGGAAATTTATTAAATATTTGTGCAAAAATGTATTTGTATTTTTAAATATCCTCGTCTAACGTTTAACCTCATTGACCTAAAGAAAAATATATATTTTAATATTTAGAATTTGTTTTTATTATTCTATTTAAAATTCTTTTAAAATTTAGCTATTTCTATTGAATGAAGCCGACATAAGAAGTAAATAATACAAACCTCCTTAAAAATACAGACAAAATATTTTTTTAGATATAACATTAAATTATGTCCATAAATTTTATTTGGAAAATATTTCAGCATAATATGCTATATTTGTGTTAAATAATTCAATGCAGGAAAATAAAAATATATTTCTTGTTTATGGTTAAAATATATCATACCCGACCATATTTAGATTTACCATATAATATTATCATACCATTTTTTTTGGCGCATATTTGAAAGTTAAACGGATAAAGGACTAAAAAATAGAATATATTTTGTTTTGTGGCAATATTTTATTTCAATGGTTTAGAGAAAATTCTTGTTAGGAATATCATCAAATAAACAAAATTTTTATTTAAATCAAAAAAAGGAAGTTAATTTCAAAGGTGTTGAAATTTTTATCTTAAAATTAATTAATATCGAAATGACTAATAGTCTCTAAATCAACATAAAAATTAAAGATATTTCCTTTTTATTCACTAAAAAGGGTCAATGTGTTTGGAACCAATGAAATCGGTTATGGAATCCATTGAAAAATATTAAATATTTTGTTGTTTATCGGAAGCAGCTTTGTTTTTTCCATAAAAATTTTATTTGGAATATCCAAAATTCTGGCTTTTTAATCTTTTGACATTTTGTAAAGTTTTTGCAAAGATATTAGAATAGACTTAGAGTTTATAGTATCTGAAAATTAAAGTTAATTTCTAATATTCCTAATTAAAAGATTATTATTTCCTTAATGAGATAAATTTCCAATAAGATAAATAATATGACCCAATAAGATAAATTTGGGATAAGACCCAATAAGATAAATTTCTTTATTTTCATTCCTTATCCAATTACTAAAAGACTGGATAAAATTTATTATGAACTCGATTTTAACAAAATGATTAATAAAAAACATTATCATTTGCAGAATTATTTTAAAAATAAAATAAAATATTTATTCTTATAATACCAAAAATTTAAAAGAAGCTCCCACACATCGAAATATGTTGAACAATTAAATGACATGTTTTGGTAATGATGGTTACATGTTACTCCTACGCAAAATTTATTTGTTTTTATGTAATATATCATTAAATCCGTTTTGATAATAAATTACATTAAATTTTGTATCAATTTTTTTTTTATATTAAATCTTTTACATCAAAAAATTAATGACATTAATTTTAATATAAATTTTTGTTTCAGGTTATGGTGGTGAATTAAGAACTAAAAAGGATAATATAGCAGCAATCCCTCAGGTAACATTGAAATTTTTTTTTTTAACAATATTTTTAAAGTTACATAAAATTTATTTATTTTGTTTTATATGACATGTTTTTATATATTTTCAAAATTTTAATAATTATAATATTAAAAAATTAATGAAATTACAATTATAACATTTTATTATCTTATTCTTCTTCTAATGGATGTACTTTAATGTCGTAGGTCGTGCTATTTTTTCTTGGACCTCCAAATAAAGATATAATTCTTTTTTATTTTATCGTTTTTTGTTGTGTATTTACTTTAAATCCAGGGCAAGGGCAGGGTTACCACGAGAATATGTACCACAGTACTAAATGATTTATATCATAAGTACAAATCAAACCTAACGATTTCTATTTATATATTTAATCTATCATTTATTGAAGAACCTTTTATTATATACATATTTGAAGTACATTAACTATGTACCAAAAATTCTAATAAATATTTAAAAGATTTATTTGATGATACATGTACTGTACATAAATAAGATATCAATCAGCTGAAGACAACAATTTGTCTTAGTTTATTTTAAAATTGTTAAAATGTTATGAAAAATTCAAGGAAAAAAATGAAAATTGAATAATTCAAATTGAATTATCAAATTTTCAAGTCAAATTATCTAAGATTTGTCATATTATGTCAAATTGATCTTTTTCTACATCTAAAGGAAGCTGGTACACACAAATTTATGACTTGGAAAATACGAATTTTATTTCTAAAATACAAATTTAACTTAAATCTAATTTGACCTAAAAATGTAGTCGTAATTACCCGATTTTATACATAAAACTGTTCTTATGTTTATAGTCCAATAAAATGGACTTGTTTCCTTAATCAAAACTTTACTATTTGTTTTGCAACTTCAAATAAAAGTCCAATTATTTTTATGTATACTGCGATGTAAATAAACATTAATTTTATATTTCTTTTTGATGATATTTTTTAATTTTTCTTTATTATATTTATATATAAAAATATTTTTTAGAACCATTTTTAGTAAGGCTCTTAAATCCAAGAAATAAAAGTAGTTTCTCTTTATATTTAGGTATGCTTTGACGGTTATTATTTTATAAATAACAAAATTCCTGAAATTATTTTAATTTCCTCAATTTTTATCAATCATTTTACAAAGTTTTTAACTTTTTTTAAAAAAAGAAGAAAAACACTTATAATTTTAACGAAATAAATATTAAATTAGTTAAATTCTCTTGCAAATAAACCGACCGCATATTATACAGAATAAAATATGAAAGGATAATCATAAATATCCTTTTTTTATTTTCCGAAATATATATAAAAAAATGGAATATAAATCGTTTTTTTTTTGTGTAAGACATGGCAATTTATAATAGGATTTATTTTCTTTGCAATTTTAATATTAAATGAACTTTTTAATAATAAAAATATTTATATAGAATTTTAAAATTAGTATATTATGACAATCGTTTCGCGTTCATTAAGAATATCAAAGAATTTAATATCCATAATGGTACAATTATTTCGATAATATTCTAGTTATATTCGTCCTAATTTAGCTAGAATATAGTAGCTTGCAACTATGTTTATTCAATATATTGAAATTAATCAGTTTCCAGCAGGTGGAAATGCGTACTTCTTTTATATCTGTAACTTAAGGTTTACATAAATTTAAATGATATGTATAAAGGTCATATGACGTACGGTGTCATTTGATGGAATAAATTAATAACATATGAAACAAAATGTTATTAGATTTATTTCATTTGAATTTGAGTATCCATTGGCCGTGTCTAAGATTAGGCCGCCCGTTCCCGAGTCCAGATAGAATTCATTCCACCTGAAGGTCCGCCTCTATCATACCTATAAACAAAAACATAAAATTATTTTTTTATAAGAAGACCTGGCTATCGTTTTAGTTATGCATATACCTTCAAAATAAAATCAATATAATCTTTTAACCTTGCAAAAAGTGCTCACATAATATTTTATAGACAATGAAATTGAAAAAAAAAAAAATAAAGCTAGAAAAGCATTTTTCAATAAAACTACAAAAAGATAGATTGATTTTTATTGCCAGTATAAAAGAAGAAAAATTACTTTAGTTTGAAACTAAAATTTCATTTTGTAATTGAAGAAAACAATTTAAAATAATTTATTAGATAATAAGTGGAATCATTACATTATATAAATAAAAATAATTTTAGATATATTTTACTATCCATATTTTATCTATATGCTTTATTAGTTTAGTATACAATACTTTTTATAAATTTGATTGTATATTGTGCCGTGCCAAAGTAGTTTCTTTCTAAGATTGTATACTTTGCAAACTAAATCAATTTTTCAGAATATAAAATAGATAAGGTTAAACTTAAATTAAACATATTTAATGAATTTTTATATTGATCGATTTATTTCTATTGTGAAAAGTGATAAGAAAAACTTTTGTTAGAAAAATTATATTATCGAAAAAATGTCAGCTGCAGAAGTATTTAAATAGTTAGAAAATAGAGGAGTGTCAAAAATAAACATTATAAATAAATAAAAGTTAGAAAATATAGCATGTTAAAATCAGTTTAGGGTTTTTATTGGTTGAATAAACTTTATTAAGATTATATAAACTATTAGCGATATTATATAAGTCCTTTAATTTATACACACTCAGAAAATTTGAAAAGTTTTAATCTGAAAAATTTAATATAGAGAAAATCAGAAAATTGAATGATATACCAAAACTGTAATACGTACTGAAACAATTCTGTAAGTATTCGGCAGGTGAAAAGTGCGTAGCTTTTAAAACCCGGACAGCTTAAGAAGTTCTCGAAATTATGTGAAACAATTACTTGTAAAAAGCCACTTCAGGTTAACCTTAAGTAAATTTGGTAAACAGAGCATAAAGTTTCGTATGTCGTATCGGTTTTCATCAGATGAGAGAGCAACAGTAGAACACACAATTTGTAACTTTGGTTTGTATTTGTAATATAAAATTGGAAAACCATTTTGGTATAATTTCAAATCTCTCAAGAAGTCAAAGGAACAGATTCAAGATGCGACCTTAAATGAGCTTATATAATCTAATCTATACAAAAATTATCACAGGTTTTTTTTTGTAGATTGTTACCCATACCTCTACACAGTCTGTCATGTTACAACTTTATTATAATTTTATGTAGCATTATATTATCAGGATATCAAATCCGCTTTGCTGTTTTTTATGATAATATACAATGCAAATAATAATTTAATTCCAATTTAGAATTATATTTTGAAACCAAAAATATAACAAATTCTGTTGTCAGAGTATTAAATATAAAATACTGAACTACAAACTATCACCGCGTATAATTTGTAAATGTTAAATAAATCAAGTTTTAATCAATTTAATTTTTAGCAAAACCACATTTAAATGGTTACAATTTGACATGTTAATTTGTAATCCAATTATACGTAATAACTTCAACATGTTAAAGTTAACCACCGCACCGCACCAGTTATATAAAAATGACTTATAAATAATTCGAATTTTAATTGGGTTCATGATTAAAATTATTATATAAACTTAATGAAATATACAAAAAAATATAATTTATTCAGAACACATAAAATGAAACCAAAAATATCATAAATATTTTTATACATTTTCTATTCGGTTTTTATTTATTTGTTTTATTAAATTTAATTTATATTTTCTTTATGGATTATGTATAATTTATGTCAAGTGTATTGGAAAAAAAGAAAATTAAAGTATCAATTTAAATTTTATTATATTTTGTTGTTACCATTCATCAGATTATAAATTTTATAAAGAAAATGTAATTAAAATAATTTCTTTAAAATTTTGTATATCCTGTAATTAATTGTTAATAAATGATGTGGAAAAAATTGTTAACAGATTGAATTAATAAAAAAAGGGTATTTTGAAAGACAATTATCCTTTTTTTTAATTGTTGTAACACCGAAAATGGTTAATTACATAATTTTTAAAGAAATTTTCTTGGAAATTTATTGAAATTATGCAAATTATTTATGCTATTAATATGAAACATTTTTATTTATTACGCTCTTCCTTTACAATAATTACACATTCCCTTTTTAAAAGATATTACGAATAATAATTTTTAAAAAACCTATGAAGTTATGTGACAGACTTGAGCCACAAAAAAAAAAAATGATTCCGATCAAATTTATTTGTCTTTATACATTTTAGATAGTGATTTTCTCTGATAAATAATATCATATTTCAACAAATATAACACAGTATTTAGCGTGACTGACCATTTTTATTTAATATTGTTTCTTTTTATATATTTAGTCCTTAATGATGTTAAACAGGATACAAGAATATATTAACATTTCTTATTTCCTTATGAATATTTTTTTTTTTTTTGCGTGACGTTAAATAACGTGTATCACCATCACTAAAGATTTAACTATTTTATAACACATATAAATAAATTTGAAGAAGAATATAAAGAAGTAATTTAAATTTTATGTTAGGAAATTATTGATTTTTCAAAATAGGCCATAACACTTTTGACTAAAATGTATGATTAAAATCCATTTTGCTTAACATTTGACATTTCAAATACACACAAATTTAAACATTTTTTGTGGTGTTCAGGACACATTATTATAAATTATAATTTATATAAAAAAGGGTATAATTTTTCGAAATGAATCAAGCTAATGAAGTGAATAAGTCCATTGAACACTTCTGAAATTTACACTTCAGCAAATCTTAAATATACATTCTAAATACAAATAAAATTATATAATAGTAATTAAGGAATTTTTAAAACGTAGATTCCATCCTTTAAATAATTTTTAGTTTGCGTGATTAATTAAACTTAAAAAAAGTCGAATTTGCGTGTTTAGGAAAAAAGGTGACTTAAATAAGTTATATAAATTTTATTTAAGGACTCTTGTTAAATATAATTTTTAAATCAATAATAGTTAACTTTAGGGATTGTGTTGAATTGTAAACTTATAAATAATAATGATTATTATTTATTATATTATATTATAAAAAATAATAATATAGTAAAGGCTAATTTTCAGTTGTAATACCGGAACGCGACCAATTGTGGCTTATTTCAAATTATTTCAAATGACAATTTTGTAAATTCTAACAAGCATTTATTTTTGGCATAAATGAAAATATTTTATACATCAAATATGGATGTGGCTCAAAAAGTCACACATTACCTTATAAATTCATAAACTGCAGATTAACTTTAAAATGCTGGTTATTCTGTCTCATTTTGCTAAGCCACAGACGAGTTCCTTCTTAAAATAGACTCTAGTGTTTGAAATAGACCCTAGTGTTTGTATCGTAAACATCAAAAATAAAGTATTTTCAAATGTCAAAAATACACCCTTTTGATTGGTTGATTTAAGAGGAAGTTGCGAATTAGTTATACGGGAAAGCATAAATATCTGTGGCCAAATGAGTCGTGTCCCACCATTTACATTTTAATTTGAATATATGAACTATAAACATATTATGAAATCTATAAATTTATTAACTTTATAGTTTTCCTACAATATTTCTTGTAAGACTTTATATTTAATTTTTCTTCAGATTTCATTATTTTTATTCCTTCTTCTTTATT
Source organism: Rhamphomyia laevipes (assembly GCA_963920725.1). Classification (NCBI taxonomy): domain Eukaryota; kingdom Metazoa; phylum Arthropoda; class Insecta; order Diptera; family Empididae; genus Rhamphomyia; species Rhamphomyia laevipes. Next base: position 29,597,076 of record OY987257.1, read on the forward strand.
ATTAAAGTGTCACATTCAGGATTCATGGGAGTGACTATGGTGACAATGAATTTTTCAAAAATAAATATTTTCAATTTTCTATTATAAACTCAACTGTAAAACAAAATAGCATATAATAAAAATCATGAAATTTTTTAGACAGCATATAAAAATATAATACGACAAAAATATTATTAATTTCCTTTTGCTAATTTGAAGTTAGAAATTTTATTATGTCAGTTAAATGATTTAAATAAAAAAATTAAATAAAATAGAAATTTAAATTTAATATAGAAAATAAAATATAATAGGATTCATGAAATATATCCCCACAAATGAAAATATAATGAAATTGTTAAAATATTTCAATTATAACAAAAAAAATCATTGACCCGAATTTAATTCAAATTGATTTTTTAATTAATAGTCTTTGGATGTACATTACAATTAAGGAGTATAATTAAGGAGTAATCAAAAATAAGGATTATTATTAATAATCCAAACTTTTATTAAAATTTCATATTCAATTTTGGTACGGAATTAGTTTATAGAGGACTAAAAAGTTATTCATTTTTAATTTTTATATTCAAATTTATAAAAATTTCCAATTTTACAATCTTCTGAAATTTTTTTTTAAATTTTAATGATGGAAATTTCCAAAAATATTATGATATAAATGAAAGTTTGCAAGATAGAATTTTACTTAAAAGAACTTCAATATAAACTTAAAGATTAATATTATAAATCATATTTTTACTACCCTAATTTCTGTTGACTGCTGTTATATGGTCTCTAAATTACAATAATTTATGGGAAATAATGTTAAACTCTGGAAATATTAAAATTTTCATTATTTTCTAAATTCGACTGAAAGATTATTACGAATGTTTTATTTAATACAAGAAATAGCAAATTAATATCATAAATGTATCATTATTTCTTAGTTTGCTTGGAAAACCCACTAATAAATACACAAACTATGTTTTTGGAAAACTTTATTTGAATTATAAAACTTTGAAAAATAAATAATTTTATGTGCTTAAGATATATTTTTTCCAATTATGGTCACAACTCATGTGAACATTTTGAAACCCCATTTTTCAAACATTAACAATTTATTATAAACTGTATGATAAATTTCGTTTTGTTATAATTTCGGTTAAAAATTATTATATTTTTGGCAAATATCCAGAAAATTTATTGATTTTGAAATTTCTTGTCGATTAAAATGTAAATTTCTAGATAATTCTTTGTTTTATAAAGATACATTTAAGTAAAGAATCATACACTGTAATACATTTCTAGGAATTGAATGATATTGTTGTGAAATTAGGTGCAAAAATATATTTTGTTTTATAAAACATATTTTGGCAAATTTGAAATAGTACAATCAATAACTCTATGATTTTAATTATATCTCCAGTGTTGGGTTAATGATCATATACAACAAGGCTCCCAGCAACTATAATTAAAATTTATTGAATAATACTTTAGATATTTTTATAAATTATCCATAATACAATTTTTCTCACTCATTTTTATTCATCATTATTATGATGATGATGATATTAAAATGAACCAAATATATTTATAATTGCCCATAAGAATTGAAATTGATTAATGATAGTACAAAATAGCCTGTCCATCAGCCTGTTATCGGTTATTCAAATGATCTAGAAGCGCTAGAAACTTCTTTTGAAAGATAAAAGTCTGTAGATGATCCTCCAAGATTTTGTCTCCGAATTTTTATAAATATCAGGGTCCTTTTTGAATGTCAATGAATAAATTATAGAATTCCGAAATTATTTTTAAATAAGTATAAAACAACTGTCCGGATTACGAAGTGACCAGTCAATTTTAATCTTGTATTCGAAATAATGTAAATGTCGATTATTTTTATATCATTATATTATATTTTAATATAAATAAAATGTTATTCAAAATTTGGAAATTATAAAAATGAAAATACATGAATTAATTTCCAATATGATATTTCAATCAAATAATATGACACCAGTCTATTAAAAATTCTTGTGAAATACAAATACGTTCAATTATAGCTACTTAAGAAATGGAAATATAATTTCAAATATCCATAGAATTATTTAAGTAACCAAGCTTTATTTCATTCGATCCACCTTTATATTTAACATGATTAATAAAGTTCGAGAAATTTCTTTAATATATTACATAAGTTTCATTTTTCACAATTTTGCCTTTGAAATAAAACCTTGATCGTTTTGGTAATAATAAGAAAATGTTCTTAAGTTCTTATGTTATTATTATTAAATACACCTTAGGTTATTTGTATTTCTTGAAACTATATTTTCCAAGAGATATATAATTATTAAATAATTAACTTACCATATCTAATTACAATTAACTGGAATAATAAAAATCTTATATTTTACTACGTTTTGAGAAATTTTTTTATAATGATTTTTCATCCATGACAATAACTTTTAAACATTAACCATAAATACCATAAAATTTCTGTCTTTATTTAAATATAAAATTCCTTTAATAATTATTATCATCATAAAAAAAATGTTTTGAATATCATATATTTTTTGGAAAAATAAAGAAAATTTTAAATGAGTTTTCTACATAAGAAAAATGTAAATCAGATATGATAATAAAAAGAATTCTTTTGCTAAATTCCTGATTGTCTGTGATGAAATAAAACAAATTTCTATCTCAATTCACAAAAGGATTTCATTTCACAATGTAAAAGTTACATAAATATAGTTATGTAATATATGATAAGATCTTTTATAGAAAGTCAATTTTAAAGTTTCAACATCATTAAACCTTTTTTAAGTTATTTATATATCCTTTTATATTTCAAAATTATGTAATAGGCATACATTTGATTATATTTGATCTAGGCAATTTAATAGGCTAAATCAAAATTATATTTATGAAAAAGTTACGTCAAAAATTATTTTGTAACTTTATTTATTTTTTTTCTTATTTTCATTTTGAGCAGTTAAGATTTGATTTTTATTATTATAATTATTAATTTTATAAATCTGAAGTAGAAATACTAAACAATCGAATTTTACAATTTTCTGCAAAGAATTTAATTTTGTTTAGAATTATTATTTTTAGAAATAGTTCGTATTACTGAGTAAAGTCTTGATTCCTAAGAAAGCGACCAAACATATCTATTACGTGGCTCAGTCGTTTAGAAATTGATATATTAGAGCCTTACATATTATATAATTACGCTACTTCGTCCTCATATTCACAGTATCTATTACATAATCGATATTTTGTAATTTCTAATATTTTATGGATTGAAAACCATCCAAATGTAATTTCATTTTTTTCACAAACCAGTGGAGCATTTGGTTTTTCAATTTATTTATTTTTTATTTTGACACACCATGTATGAATAATTTTCGCCATCCATGAAAATAGATTTCTTGTTAGTGAATTCTAGGAGCTATTTGTTTCTTTTTACAGGTGGCTGCGTGTTAAAGAGTTTCGAGTGTTTCGATTCTTCATATACATTCCATTATATTAATTCTTACCTTAATTTATCTTTTATATTCAGATATTCTAAAAATCGAATACTAATATTTTCAAAAGTGATTTTCTAAGAATTTATAATTAAATCAAATACGTATTTATGAAACGGCAATGAATTTCGAGTATACATCAAATTAGAATATCTTAGTATGGAATCTCTAACCATGGAAACTCTTTATTATATTATTTTTAGCAAAATCTTCAAAAATGTAAAAAAAAAAGCTGTGTTAGCTTTTTTTAAAGAACTATTGTTACTATAGAAAAAATCTATTTTAATTGTCCTTTATGAGATTTTTCGTTTTGTCCTTTATATTACATACTTCTTGATAGCATAAAATACAGCAATTGTGGTAAAAAAAAATAATTTAAAAAATAATATTTCAGATACAATCATTGTAAGGACATACCAAGGTTCATTAAAATATTTTCTTTCTTTATTATCTTTTGGATATTATTACTCTATGATATCGTAATTTTATATAAAATTCTATTTCAGAGAAATATTTTTCAAATATTTTCATAAATGAAGAAAGTAATTAAATTTTTCTATTGAAAAAATAATTAATTATTATTGTCAATTTTTTTTATAAGAAATAGTAAGATAATAAGAGAAAAATTAAATTATTTTTATATTTTATTTAAATATTTACTTTAAATACTGCATTTGCAATATTTCAATAAAAATATCAAGGTAAATATTCATTCAATTATTATTATAGTTATTTTCCATTTGACTTGATTTGTAATACAATTTTAAATAAATATACATGACATAAATTCAATTTATATTTCAAAAGTATCAATTATTCTATAAAAATATTTCCATAAAAAAATTACCTATACATTTTTTTAGTTTTTGTATAAAGTACTTTGAAATTAAATCAATATTTCTCATTGATTTCGATAATAAATAAATTGCTTTTACATTTAATAGAAAAATATGTAAGGGTAACATGTCAATATCTAATCGGGACACTTTTGTGCTTCTTTCTAATATTTCAAATCATATATGAAACCACTTGTTATTTCTAAAAAAAACTCTATGGTATCTCAGTTAATGTCAGTCGAGGAATTAATTTACCTCCTCCCAAGACCCAGAACTATTTATTTCACCAAAATCAGATGGAAAATAGTTTAATTATTCACAAAAATAATTTTAGAGTCCATTCCATAGCATATTAAGTATTAAAAATCCAGGGACGATCAACTACAGACTGAACAATAAGCGATAACAGGCTGACAGTTAGGCGCATAATATAAAACTTTAAGATATTTCTTTACTATGCCTACAAATTTAAATTTATAGAAATAATAATATTTATTTTTTAAATATTCTTTATTTAATAATTTTTTTTTATACATACATATATGTATTTTTTATAATTTTAGGTTGATGAAGATGTCCTTGAATTAGAACATCTTAAACAAAAACCATTTATCGATAATACTGATGGAAACAGTGGAGAAACTGATTCTGATACTTCATCAGATGATAATTTATCAAATACTGGAACTGCAATTGATAGTAGTACATTTGAAGAATCTGTAAATTCTGATGAACCATTGCCAACACTTGAAAAACAACTTGAATTAGAAGCAGCTAAAATGAATCCGAATATTAATAAAAATGACGATGATACTACTAATTCTGATGGAATTAATATACCAGGTCAGCCAGAACGTGAAGAAGAAGTTATTATACAACATAAACCACCACATCTTCCATCATTTGCTAAACAACAAACAGTACCAAGTTTAAAAAAACCAATTGAACTAGAAACTAATGCTCAGGAAATTAATAATAATGAACAATTTAATCAAGAAATTCATGAAGCCAATGAAAAATCACCATCACCAGCTAAGGTAAGGCTTTCAGTATATAATATTTAATTAAATTTTTCATACCTCTTGATGTTGTCTGTTGTTAAAAATTTCATATATTTTAACATGATGAGTATATCAATTTCGATTAGTGTTGTCGTAAAATAAAATAATCAGAAATTATAGACGATAAACTGAAATATAAATTAAAAATTAAAAAAGTTAATTTCAACATTTTTCGTTCTAATAATAAAATTATCACTTCAGCTAATATTAAATTTAAATTGGTGAAAATGAATTTAGAAATTATTGAATCGAATTTGATAAAAGTTTAATTTGTATTATTATAACCAAATTATTTCATTTAAGTTTGAAATGAATAAACTATATAAACCATAGTTCCACAGTTGTTATATAATTAGCTTATATTGAAAGAAAGATTAAAATTAACACTTTATTTAATTCAAATAATCATCGTTCGGTCAAATTATCGATTACTATACAGGCCAATTTTATATAATATTTTTTAATAAAATTTTCCTGCGACCTACGATGCTTTCCACGTGTTTAATTTTTATCTTTATATTTTATAAGTACAAAATGAATGCTACAGTAAGCCAATTTATGTGAAAAACTATTAATTGCCTAATTTTCCTTCTGATTAAATGGAAAAACTTCGTATTATATGTAAATTCTAGCGTTATAAAATACTATTAGGTCCGGCTATAATTAAATAAGTAATTATTGGAAAGATTATTTTTGATATAAACTAACCCCTAAAAAATATCGCCCTAATTCAAGAGTCCAAAGGTTTCGCTAATTGTTTTTTGAATGCGCCAGTTACTTTTAAAATCCCCATAGACCGATGATTCGAAGCTGACTCGCTGCTAATAATTGTTTAATAATATTATAATTTATATATTTTATTTTTTTCCTTATTCACTCTCTTGGGGACCATCGGGTATCCACATAGCTTCGCCAAATCCGAGGCTCTGTTACAGTTTCTTGAATCGATTTTGTTCACTAAGCTAGGTGATTACCCTGCTGTAGCTAGCTGCATGGTTGTGTTGGCAACGTTAACGTCAAGGCAGCGTAATTTATATATTTTATACTTTTGCTCTATTATCCTGTTTATAAAATATCAAATTTATTGCAAAAATCAACTAAAAATAAGTTTTATTTAATCAACGCGTTTTCTTCCTAATTGTTCAATTTATACCGAAATGTTTTTTTTTTTTCCATATACCCGAGAAAATTATGTGTAGTTTTTTATGATCATTCTATTGAAAATATAATATAATATTTATTCACTGTAGGAACGATAATTTATCCTGCTATTTGATGTCTCTTTGCCAGTTGTTAGTAAACAGTATCTTCCAATTTACGTAATCAAATTTTTTTTTTAAATATATGTACATTTTTCGTATATTGAATGTGTATATGAAAGTTTGTGAAATTTAATTTACCATTTTCATTGGAAAATTATTGTAATATGTGACAAATGGAAATTCAAAAATATTTAATAAAAATTATAAATGTTTTAAGCGTGCGGTAGAATATGAATAAAAAAGTGATTTAAATAGGGTTGATGGAAAAATTATTTTTTATGATAGACAGGTTTCAAAACGAAAATTAATATAATTTTCCTGGAAATTGATAAAATTCCTTTATTCTTTTTTTTTTTTAAAATTAATTATAGAAGACAGATATTTTTCATATTCAACAGAATATTAATTTGTTTTTGAATACGCAAAATGTCTAACATAGTTAGGTAGGACAGAACGACAGTATAGTTATATAAAATATATCATTTCCAATAGCCTCCACGCTTTCAAAGGATTTACATAGAAAAAGATAATTTTAATTTATAGAAATATTTGTTACTGAAATGGATAACAAATAGTAGTACATTACTTTAAAACTGGCACAAAAATATTATTGTGAATTAAATTTAATTTTTTGTGAATTTTTATTTTAATTTTATATAAAAGGATATCTGTGAAGGATTAATTCGTTTACTTACAGTCCATTGTATCCCTAAATACCTTCATGTTATATAATTTCGCTACTGTTGATTGAATTTGAATAACCCTCTCTCTCCATGGCTTACGATAAAAAGTATCACGAAAAATTTAATAGACATTCAGTTGCTTAATAAATATAAAAATACAATGAAAATTTATGATAGTCATTATATACAAAATAATAATAATTATATCATGATATATATACATAACGATTAATGAATATTTTATTGACTATATATTTATGCAAAAAAATAAATAAAAAAATCTTATTTAGATTAAAAACATATCGTTAAATTTTCCAAAACAATCTTAATTAAATATTTATTTAAACACTTGTATTAATATTTACAGAAGGGTGAAATTTATATAATTATTTTCATTACAAATTATGGTATTAAAAAAGGTATTTACTTCATAATTGTTGAATATTATAATAAATTATATCATTGTTCATGTAAACTCTCACGACACAAATATTATTATGAAAGGAAATTTTGTTTTAAAGTGAATATTGCGAAATAAATTATAAAATTAAAGTATTTTCATTATTTTAATAATATTATTAAGATTGTATATTTTGATATCTATTTTCAGTCTATATTTAGAAATACTAAAAATGTATCTCACGTGCTAAGCATTTGTTTATAAATGTTATGTATAATTTTACCATAAATATTTAAATTTTTTATAGTCTACAAAGCTCAAAAGTCTCAAAGACATTCTCGTTTATAATCTCAATTTAAAGTTTAGTATATTTCTCACTTTCAGTATTAAAATGATTATATTGATTATATTTAAACTGTCGGGAAAACGCTATTATTTACTAAATATAATTTTGAATTGAAATTTCGAAAATGTAAACCATATTTACTAAACTCTAAACAAACCCTAAATTCATATCAAATTTTACAACAATACTTTTAGATTAACAAATTTACAATATATAAATAAGGTATCCGGTTAATTAACTGAAAACAATTTATCGAATAAACAATTTACCTAATGTACAATATATGGTCAATTGTAAAATCAGTAAATATTGTGTGTATTCGGTAAATTCAGATTCGGTTAACTATGCATTCAGTTCATTTATAATTGGTAATTTTATTATTCTTTGAACTGAATTCAATTGAATTTGGTCATTTATGATTTCGGTCAATTATTATTTTATGAAATTTTACAGATCAAAATATGTAATAAAAATTCGTATATTTCGTTAAAAAGTATATTATTATTATTGCTATGCTATAAAATATGTGGCAGAACCACCGCCACTTTGAATAATATACTTGAAAAACCAATATAAAAAAATTTTATTTTCCATTTTTTTTTATTTTTTATTATTATTTTGAATGTAAATGAAAATATACAAAAATAAAATAAAAAAAAAAAAAACTTTTATAGGTTATATTTTCATAGGGAGAATGAGAAAATAATACATATTGATTTTCTTTTCAAAGGATTCTTTTTAAAGGATATACCGCTGGTTAAATAAATATTAAATTTTAAATTTATAAATGTTTTTATTAATAAAAAAAAAAGATGAAATCAATCAAAAACAATTGAAATTCGTTTCAATAATTTAAAAAAAAAAATCTATGCGAAGCCGCCAGTTAGTCTATAAAATTATAAATTTAAATTTGAAGTTTTAATATATAATAAAACTTATATAAAAATTACGATAATCCTACACATGATATTATAAAATTAAAAAGAAAAATTAAAAATAATTTTTAATTCAGTTATAACTTTAATTTAATATAAAAAATTTCCATAAAAATTAAATTTTATAGATTATCTTTTTTGTTGTTGTTACATATGGGATAGTAAAAGTTTTATAAAAACAAAAAAAAAACACACAATAACAAAATTAATTTTTCTCGGAAAAACAACGAAAACTTACAAAACAAAAATATTGATTTTTTTAAGCGTCTTTACAAAAATTATTTTGATTCGGTTCCAACAATTTTATGGTAATATCACAATGAGGAGGGTATAAGATAGAAGATATTTTGGCTTTAAATATCATTTGCTATTTGGCTGGTTAGTTTTGTGAGATGAACATTTACGTATAATATGTACTCTATGTTTACGATTTTATTGAAATATATACAAAGTGTCTACGTTTGGAATGATAATCCTTTATAAGGGATGATTTTTTGGTTCAAAAGAAATATGTGGTAAACGAATATGTGAAAAACAAATATGTGGAAGGAGGACTCTATTTGAAACACTGTTATATGGTGTTTTCGGAAAGTCTTTCATGGAACAAAAATTAAGTAATAATTTCAAAACTATTTAACTTAGATGAGCAACCAAGAAGAGCAACCATTCGACAACTAATTTCTTTACCTTTTATCAGAGTATTATCGTTATTCGTTTTACAAGGTTCTAGAGTTCTAGTTATCATCATACAAAGGTTATTTCATAGAACATACGGTTTGCTTGGTTTTGACTTCATAAATAGTACTTCAATTGAAAAAATTGTAAATAAAAAGATTCTACAAATATAGGAAAAGAAGTCCCCCTTAAAGGATTAGCATCCCAAATGGTAAACACCCTGTATAAATTCCGAAATATTTAAGAAAATATTAAAATTGTAAAGAACAACATGAATAATGTAGAAATTAATGGAAAACTGAAAGTAACAAAAACATTAAATTGAAGGGAGCCAACAACGTTATTTAAATAGTACTACATTTATGAATAATAATGGACAATTTTTGTATATTTCAGAAGAATTTATATTAAAGAAAATATATAAGTAGTGATAATTGCGAAAATAATATTAAATGATATTTAAAGAGTTATTATTTATTAAAATAAAGTTAATGTTTCGTTTATAAATTCGCGTTAAATACTTGAAATTAAATTAAGGAATATTGTTTCATTATGACGAAAATCATGAAACCATTCTACTTTAATAATAATATATTTCTATATATATATTTTCTAATAGAACGAATCAGTTTAACTTCAATTTTTAATTAACATTAATTTCGGTAGCAATACAATTTTAATGCGATATTTTAATCTTTTAAATTTTAATTAAAAACTGTTGTGCTTTTATTATATTAAATTTATAGGGTAAGCGAACTTAAAAATGGCCAGTCACTACAAGAGGGTATCATCTGTAAAATATATCTTATCCCTACCAAATCACTATTATTAAATTGATCGTATATATTACTTATTAATTACCGATTCTGGAAGAATTTAGCCAGCGATTAAACTAGTAAAGGTTTTACAGTTTATGAAAGTTTTTCTGAATCTGTGATTGAATATTTAAAAGCCCAAATTTCAAAATTAACTTAAAATTAAATCTATATTAATCACAGAAGTAAAATGTATGCTAATTAAAAATAGTTCATCAGATATTTGTTGTACCGAGCGCTAAGGTTACATACTTTGTGTAACTATGGTAATCCTAAAATTTGTAGTTGAATTTTAATGAAAAATCGAAATTATATTTTATCATTTTTCAAATTATTATTAGGTTTGCAGTTTTTCACAAAAATAAGCTATTTATCAAATTATTTTACCATGTTATGTTTATGTTTAATTTTAAATTTATGAAAATTTCTAAAGAAATATATTAAATATCATATGAGCTGCCAACATTTTTGTATTATACTAAGTATACAGATACAATAAAACCGAAGTACTACATCTAAAAATATTAAAAGGATATATATATGCATGATGGAATCCTGATATAGTACATTTTATACATACAACATAGTTTTATTTCTACCATAATATCTTTTTACATAAATGCCATTGTTTATTTAGGTATTTTATATATGTACAAGGTGATTTACGATTCTTCCACAATAAAATATTTATTTGTGTAGTGTAATCCCATTAGAGAAATCATTTCAATTTTTTTTTTTTGTATTTATTTAATATGTATAAAAGTTTTTTCAAGTATCCACAAGATTTATTTAAAACAATAAATTTTCAATTCTCTTGTTTGCACTTAAAAAAAATGTTATTTTTCTTGATGGGTGATAACAACTTTTTATGATATTATTTATTTGTCACATTTGTCACATATATATAAATTTTATAAAATCAGAATAATTAAAATCTCGAAATTTTAATTATTCTGATAATAAAAGAAATATGATTATATTAACGTTTCAATCTCTAATCCGGGCACTTTTGTTATTTCTACTAAGAATTTCGCGGACCAAAATCTGACAGTAGAGACTTATAAATTAAACTTTTCGGGAACATAAGCTATAATAGCTAAACAATAGTTAAACAAGTCAAACCAAGAGACGGATTTTCTTCCCAGCCAATGTGATGAATCAATTTCAAATCCCTGATAAATCAGCTTACACTGTGCAATATTTTCGTGTTGCCAAACAGAAACAAAGCAAATTCTTTTGTACTAGTAACCGAAAAAAAGGCTATAATTAAAATTAATTCTATAGTTTTTATAATAGCATTTTATATTCTGATAAGATATCAGAACAAACCTTACAATTTATATCTAATATTTGTAATCTAAAAATATCGAAAATTGTTTGTATTTTATCGATTTTATATTTAACATTAGTTAATTTTGTTGTTAACAAAAAAAAAACTGTTCTTATTAAATTTATTGGGTTCGGTCACTGGACGAAATGAATTTTCATAAACAATCAAATCAAAATTAATATATTAATTAATGAATCAAAATTATTGAATTGATTGATGAAACCATAAGAACAAATTATTATATACAATAAATAATAATTGAAGATTATATAAATTATTTAAAGGATAATAATATTAATATTTAAATTTTTCGTAGAAATTCTTCTTTATGTTATGATGTTTAAATTCTAATTAAAAATTCTAATTTAATTCATGTTCCTTTATTGACTATACTTTATATTCCGATTCGTTAAATAAGTTCGCCAAAAACTTTTAAATCTTTTTGACCTTAGATTTTTCTTATGTTTATTTCTAGAGAGATTTTTCAACTATACAAAATTATTGATTTTACAAATTTTTATGAATTTATTTTTTATGCTAAAAAATATCTTGACATTTACAAATATTATACACTTTATAGTTTTTTTATGGAAATCATATTATTTATCTAAAATTGAAAATCGTTATAGTGTATAATATTTGTATAGTGTCTATTAATGTTACAAAAGTGTTTATATCCTGTAAGAATTCTTATTCATACTAAGTAGAAGTGCTCAAAGCTGTGATTTGTTAAAAAGTATTTTAATATTAAAATAGAAAGTATTTTAATATTTTTTTTTAAATAAATATTCAATATTAAATAAATGTTTCAAAATAGTTAAAGTTATTGACCAAAAATAATGTTTAGTCAGTTGACAAATGTTTTTTAATGAATTTTATTACTCGATTTTCTATTATATGCAGCTGCAAAAGCTAGAACTTTATATTTCGATAAAAAAAAATGGAATTAAATACAAAAATTATAATTATTTATGAATTTTGGTGTATAATTAGATTAAATTATAATAGAGTCGTCAGTTAAAACGTTCGTATTCTCCACACCTTTGCATAACATAGCTATTATTATATCAACCTTCATGTCGAGGCGAATGTTAAAGCTTCTATATACAAATAAGCTCCTAAAACATATTTAAAATTAATCATAACAATATGTCTGAACAATAGATTCACATTCGAAGTCACAAATGAGAATATTTTCAATTTCATCTCGTTTCGGCAGTAAAAATATTTGGTGTAATTATTTTATTTAATAAAAATAAAATCACATCTTATGCAGGAATATTGTTTAAATAAATTCCATAAAAAAAATATTTCACTACTTATAGATTGGTTTCATATGCAAAAGATTTTTTGAAACATCTTGTTTTGCATTTTTTATTCTTCGCTTTAGTTACCTTCTAACTAACTTTGCTATACATATATTAAGTTAAATTGGAATTTTCTAACATGACAAATTTAAGGAATTATACATTTGTTTAGTTCGGACAGACAGAACAATAGTTCTAGTCTAGTGAATAACTTTTAAATTTCCATTACTGGCGCCTGGATACTAAATTCTTGAAACTTTCTAATACCGACTGGTTTTATCAACAATAAATTCACAATTCTATAAAATAAGAATTTGAAACATCTAACAATGAACGGATAAACAAAAATCATTAAAATAAGATTTTTTTTTGTAAACTGAAATAGCTTATATTAATACGAAAATTTTCGTCCTTGCTCCAATGCAATGAATTTTCTATCGTTTTTATATGAATAAACAATTGCAATTATTAAAACAGAAATTCATCATTTTTCAAATAAATATAATAAAATTTGTATACATAAATATATCAAAATCAATGAATTTTCTATTTCATTCATTTATTATTATTATTATTATATTGTGGTGTTCATAAAAAACAAAAAAACAACCAATTATTATAGTCATTTTATGGTGCGGCACGCCTTGCATTTGGTCAAAATCCTGAAATTGTACCAACACAATCAACAACATCAAGTACAACACATACAGCTACAATTGTTGCCTCAACAACTACAGATGAAAGCGATGACTCTATTATACCCGAAAATATTATTAATTCACCATCATCATCGTCATCATCAGATATTTTGGGTTCTATTGTAGATGAATCGGGTGTGTCAATTGCAACTGCAACATCAAAAAATATACCACATCCGCTACATGATGATAACAACAATAATAATAAAGATGATGTTATTGATGATTCAATTGTAACTGAATTAGAGGCAACAAAAGGAAATGTAGAACGTCGTTCAATTGAAAGGACATTACCAAAGGTTATTATATTATATCCTACTGACACTAACAATACACACATATCTAGAAAATTATTTATATGCACGCATATTAATAGAAATTTGGTAAGAAAAAAGGATTTTATGCTGCTTTTTTTTAATTATTATTCTTTGTAAAATTTAGAATTAATGTAGAAATTTTATAAAGTTTGAATTTTGTTATAGCAAAATTATTAACAAGTAGAATTAGTTTTAAAAAGAATTTAATTATGCGGTTAATAAAAGGTTAACTAATATAATTTTAATCCTTCATAAAAGGTTAATGAACAAAAAGATTTTTGTGTTTATTGAAATTTTTTAAACAAAAAATTCTATACATTTTCCACGTGTTTAGCACGAAAATATCCTTGGGAGGAAAACGTAAGTTAACATCCGTTTTAGTACTATAAAATGTGAAAGTTGCAAAAGAAAATTCTAATTCATCAAAAAAAAATTCTTAATTCAAATATATCATAAAAGAATTAAATGGAAACTTTTGAAAACTTTTAAAAAATTCATTATTTACCATTATAATTTTAAGATTTTTATACATAAATTTTTCCCGATTTATTTAGCTGACATATCATAATTCATCGCAACAAGTGAGATATATGAGGTTTTCCAAAAATATAATAATAATTTCGAAAAATATTTAGCATCCAAAATTTGTGTAAATAATTAAAGTGAAATTATGATTTTCTTATGCTTTATGTTGTGCTGCGAGCTATTACAACACGAGCTATTAAATTAAGTAAATAAAAAAGGATATAAAGATGAGAGTAAATATATTTAATTTATATTATCACAAAACAAAACAATACTGACAATTACTTTATCTACAAGATATATAATTACATTTACATAGAAATTGAAAATATTTTCTCAAGTTAACTTACCTATAGTAAAAGCCAATTTTTTTATATTTGCATTTGCTGAGGTTTTTTGGTAATAGTAATTAATAATAAATTAGAAATTAATTTTTAGTTAAGTTTTTTTTTAATTTAAATTTATTTATTTTAATAACTATAATTTGTAAAAAGAAATTTGTTAATTAGAAAATTTTGTAAATTGGTCCAATTCTAATCTTCGATTCCACATTTCATAAAATAAAATTAAAATTATTAATATTAAATTTAATTCTTAAGCGCTTAAGATAAACAAAATTATTCCACTGCGAGAGAGTGTAATTCCAATGGAACAATTTGAATTATTAATAATTTAAATTTCGGTGTATGCTATCATTAGATGCATTTGGTCCCGGATTCAACTCCCAACTGAGGAAGTTACTTACTCTAAGTTAACTAAGCTTTTAATAAGTACCAGTAAAATTTTTTTACATGTTATTGTAATTATAAGAGCAGGAAAAATTCACCATTTGCTGAAAAACAATACTTCACTATTAAATACCATTAGCCATGTTACAATTAAATCTTTCTTCACTATAAATAAACTAATGGTTCGAAATTCATATAAAATTAGTATAAATTGAAATTGCAATAAATTGCTCCCAAGCGAAGTGAACAAGGAAACAAACTTATAATTCAAATTGTTCAATTTAAATAAGAGTTGACTTTTTCCAGAAATTCTAAGTTTTTCAGCTTTTTCTGAAGGAACTAATAACAAGTATTTTTATGGAACATAAACATGTTAAATTGTTTCCAAGTAGTATTGTTTGTAATGAAAGAAATGGTTCCATAGTGAAATTCAAACCAAAGGAATAGGTTCACATTAAAATTATATTTTATTATTTTCAATTTTATGTTTTTTTTTTTTGGAAAAATACGAAATATCTTAATTGTTATAAAGCTATTTTTGTTGTTATTATTATTATTTATGTTGTAATTAATTCATTTTGAGATAAAACGCTTTTTTTTTTTGCAAATATTTAATTCAGCTTTTAGTGAACCAAATTCTTACCACAATAGATAATTTTAGTAGCAAATTTTATAACGAATTTATAAATAATAAAAAATGTATTCATATTTCTGTTGTTTTCCAAGCTGACCAACAACAAAAAATTTGTTACATTTATATTTTTTATTACATAATTATAAAAATTACATAATAAAAAAATAACTTTTGTTTTGCTAAACTTAGTAAAATGTAATAAATAAAAATTTTTTTAAAGAATATTTTTTGAAATAATTTACAATCTCAAAGTAAAATTTATGATTTATTTTTATATTATTGTTTATTTCATTTTTTTTGTGTATGTAGAGTGCAGAAACATTACTAAAAAGAGCCGAATCATCTTTCGATATGGCACAATATGTATTTTGGACTGGTGATGAAGCTGGTGTTGCACGAGCTGTTGAAGAATATATTGAACAAGGATTAGTAAGTAAAATCAATATTTTCTTTAAAAAAAAAAAAAAAAATATTTACTTAATTGGCATGACAACCATTGTTGTGAGTCATAACATCGAGGAAAGAGTGTTTCGTATTCAAATATTGAACATCCATATAGGCTGTTTAATTATTGTCTTTCCATTGGAGGTTTCATCTTTCACTTCTGTACCTATACTCTCAGATTTCAGATAAATGCTAGGATTCGCCTTTTCTGAGTCTTTTAGTCCTAAAAATGTAATCTAGCCAATGAAGTTTTTGAATGCAACATGTGTTGACTAGCTCAGCATCCTTATACTGCTAATACATATAGCTTGTCGTTTTATCGTGGTCTTGAAAATCTAATAAAGTTCATGAAAATATTTCACTCAAATAACCCTCATCATTACTGGATTAGTGACCAGAACTGCAATCAATATAGAAGCACCAGAATGACTTAAATATTATAGGATATTATTTTCGAATTTTCGAATTAGCGACTTCAACCTAACTTATTTACTCAAACCATAATAGCATGGATTGGCGACGCGACTAAGTGTGCTTCATTTAAAACTTCATGGCTTTTGATATATTTTCTATCTGAATAATATTGTTCCATAATATTTTACCATTTTTCATTATTACTTTTATAAAATTTTCAATTAAAGGAAATTTAATTATCAAATAATTTCGTTTTCTTATACGTACGATTTTTTCGCAATCTTAAAAATATATTGGAGTACAGCAAAGGCACACGCTCTTTTTGACTGACAATCAAATTTCATAAAAATTTATATTATGTTCAATTACCTTCTATTTATATCAACTTGCACAACGAATATTATAATTAAATTGTTTATATAAATTCAATTTTTTTATCTTATAGATGTCCCGAGAGAATGCTTTAAGATTTTTAAGAGAAATTCGTATGGGAGTTGATTATTTACAGCAATCATATGATCATCGAATATTTGCCGAACAAAAAGAAAATGATTTTAAGGTAAGTACATAAAATCTTTTAAAGTAAATTTCATGTTAATTTAACATAAAAAAAAATGAGAAAATTTGATAAAAAAATATTAAACGATTTTCTTCAACATTAAAAAGATTTGAAAATTTAACTTTTAAAAGTGTTTTTTTTTTTTTACGTTTTATGCTATTTTATGATATTTATGAATTTAAGTACCGAATACAATATACAAGAATGTTGTTATAGTCCTTTATAAAATTTAAATTTAAAATTTATGAAATTCATTTTCTGTTTTGGCAAATAATATAAAATTAAATGTTTAAATTTAGTAATTTTTATTTATATTATTTTGTAATGTTTCTCTATAAATATATAGAAAAATGATAATAGTGAACATCCAAAATCTGTACATCATCAATCTAAACGTGTAACTACTGATAACAATTTTATGGATTTACAAGAAAAACATTTACCAAAATTACAACAACAACAACAACAACATCATCATCAACATGTAACACCATCACAACATCAATCAACATCATCACAAACATTAGAAAATCAAAAAGTAAATCAACAAATGAAATCAAATATACAAAAAACTTTAGATGAAATTCCCACATTATTGCGGTTAAGAGAAGTGAGCAACGAACAAAGAAAAGGTAAATAATAAAAATAGATAAATATAAAATAAACTAAGTTAAATTACATCTGAGGAATATGTTACACCTTACACTACTCTTCTATATAAGTTTAGCAATTAATTTTGCATAGAAGATATATAATTCGTAAAGTTTGTAGGAAAACAAACGAGTCAAAACAAATGTGAAATTCGTAAATTTGAAAATTTATATTGCTCATAATATCGAGACTTATATACAAGGCATCTTGTTACTTTACTTATTAAATAGAATTTTGGTTCACACGGAATCATATGAGTTGAACTGTGGCTTTGTATATGAAATTGTATAATAATTACGTAGAAATAAGCAAGGAAAACCCTGCTAATCTGACAAACTTTATAAAGGAAGTGGGATGGCGCGAATCGTGGTGAAAATGAGCAAGGTTTCGTAAGGGGGTACAATCGTACAATGGACCACACGGTTTGCCACGTGGTTTGCCGCTTCCATTCCCAACCAACTAATCATTTCGTAGAAGTATTCCTATAAGTAATGTCGAAAATTTCTAACTTTATCTAATCTAATCTAAACTATAATTAGCCAGACTTATATGTCACATTTTTGAAGTGGTCTAAATTAAATATTTTTTCTAAATTAAATAAAATAATATTTTCATATTAAACAAATTGTATTTTTTTTTTTTTTTTTTTGATTAATGATTTTAAAATGCTTAAATGATTTATGATCATTTAAAATTTATTTATACAGTAAATATTAATAATGATGAAGATGATATGGCCGGAAGAGCAAGACTTGCTGATTTCATATATACAGAATATACTCTTGAAGAAATTATATATCAATTGGCTAAGGTATTTATTTATCGTTTTCTTTTGTTTTAATCATAAATTTATATTATTTTTAGATTAACTATTTTTATATTTTTAGGTAATGTTTTCCAAATCTCTGACACATGATTCGGCACAATCACAAAAAGCTTTACAAAGATTAACAAGTTTCTTGGAAACTGAAGGTGAACTTGGTCGAATTTCACCGTCTTTACAAAAGAAAGTTTTAGGTAAGATAACGAAAATATAAAAGATAATAAAGAAATAAAATATTTTTTAGTGTTTTTTTGGGAATATATAAAGGAAAAGTTATTATGTTTTCATAGGATAATATTTAATATATTTATTACAACTTTATTAAAAACGTGACCCCAAGCTAGAAAATACATTATAAACTATTTGTACAGGGGGCACGTAAATATTTCCGCGCAAAACAATAATAGAAATATTTATGGTGGATAAGTTTACATAGATAGTTTTATTAAATTTAGGTTTACAAAAATAAAAATGTAAATGATGTAGGTATTGAGGTCACACGATGTATGTGTGCTTTGATAAAATAAACTAATATTTTGTTCGTTAGCTGCTTCTAAGATTCGGCCCATAATTTGCAATTACCGAAAAAAGCGCCCATGTAATTATTATAAAGTTTGCACAAAATTTTTACGTAGAATTATGTATTTTTAGAGTATGTACTTTCAAATATATAAGTTTACAAATTTAATTTCAAAATATTTTTTTTTTAAGAAAATCATACATTATTTATTTTGAACACATGGAAAAAGAAGAAAATCTAAGTTTTTCAAAAAAATTCTGTTGTATAATAAAAGTTTTTCCAAAATACAAAATTAAGACATTTCTTACACGGTTGAAATAATTGGTGTTAATTTTATATATTCATGGTGTATAGAAATGATAAGTTGGTAATTAAATTATTAAATTTTCACTATAAAATATTTAGTTTAACTTTTCATTTTTACACTACATTTTACATCTACACAATTAATTTAGTAACTGAACTGGACTGGTTAGAAGCAATAAAATAAATAGTTAAATTATTTCGTGCACATAAAAATTAAAAACGCTAAAAATAAAATAATTAATTATCACGGATTTCGAGAAAATAAATCTTAGGAAATACTTAAAAACAATTACGAGTCACATTAACTAGTTGTAAAACCACGTATTTATACTAAAATTAACATAAATCTATAATGATTTGATGTCCAATTTATCCAGTTTGGTATAAATTTAATATGTACATACTTTACTTTTGTAAATTATAATTTTCTATCAATTTATTATGTTATATATCTGAATATAATATTAAATGTATATTATTATTTCAACCGTGTACGCTGAAATGCTGAAATCCACCTGGTATCTATAAGATTTTTAGCATTTTTAATTACGAAATTTTTGTAAATGCATTTCATATTTTGAAATTATCCACCTGCCTTTATTTTTTCAACTAATTAAATTCATAATAATTATTTATTTTGCAGATGTTCTTTTGGCAGCATTATCAGATACATTAGGTAATCATCCAGAACTTTTAGCTGCAGCACGTGCTAATCTTGGTAAAACTTTTCATCAAATCCAAGATAATTCATTTGAGTCAATAATGAAACATTAAATATAAAACAAAAAAAAAAAACTTTTAAAAAAAAAACACCTCAACGAATTTGAAGCTATACAAGAAAAGTTAGTAGTTAGAAATGAATAGAAGCTAAATAAAAAGTTATTTATACATTTTGTATAGTAGTTTAATAAAGAATTTATATTGAGGAGACAAAATTGTGTAAGAAAAATAGAAAAATTATATACAAATTCCAATAATAATTTACCCCATATACAAAAGTTATAAAAAAAAAAACAATAATAATAATAAAAATATATTAAAAAAATATTACATAAAATAAATTCTTAATGCTTTTTCATGTAAATTATGAAATTGAAATATAAACAATAATTAAATAAAAAAAAAAGAAAATTGAATATATTAAAATTAGATAAATTTAATTTGTATATCCTCATTTTAAGTTTGAAAATTTTCCGACTAAATAACCCCATTTTGCTGATTAATATTCGATAAAATTATTTTTATTATTTCATGTTAGATAAATTTTTATGTTAATATGTTTACATTTATTAAAAAAGAAATAAATAAAAGAAAATGTTTAAAATATTTTATAATTACTTTTTAATATTTCAGAATAGACAAAATTTTAATATATTGAAATTTTGGATATCTATAAACAAACGTTTCAGGTTTCAATAGTTTAACCATTCAAAGCCTAGGACTAGGACGGGAGTATTAAAATATATATACAAAAAATATCCTTAAGTTAAGATCATATTATTCATATTATGTTAAATTGTGGTATTATGAAAATGCAGACAGTTAAAATTTAATAAAAATAGTTCTTTGTTATTTCACCCAATACCAAGTACGTTCTTTTTTGATCTAATACAGATAATTAAATAAATTTACTTATTTTATTTCATTTGATATATAGAAAATATGTAAATGTAAAAATGTATGTATCAAAAAATAAGAAAAAAAAAAAACTTAAACTTTGACTACATATTAAAAATTCGAATTCAATGATTAAATTACTGAAATATAATATTCATTTCAACACTTTATCAAATATGTTTATTAGTTAATAGATAATGAATTGCAACAATGTAAATAATACTTTACCCTTTAAAGTTAATGAAAATGTTAACTTTATAATTCGATTGAAAAATATTTTATAGATACTAAGGAAGAAACACCGTTTATCACCGTTATAATCACATTTTTTACTGAATTTTATTTCGTGGATATGTAAAAAAAAAACTGCACAAATATTATAAGAAATATCTTAAAAAATAGATTTGATAAAATTAATGAATAAACTATTTCCTTTTTATATTTGCAAAATATGTTTAGTATATTTATAGATATATATAATTAAGTTTTCATCTATAATCTATTTCACAACAAATTATCTTATCAACTCATAAAACGTTTTTTAACAAAAGAAAGAAAAAATTATGAAGGTCGTTCCGATAATTTTGGCGATTTAAAACCGATTTAATCTGTAGACAATTGAAAAGTTCTTATTGTAATATAGAAGTGATTCATAATTAAATGTAATGCGTGATTGGCAGTAGTTTTCATTCGTTAGCATTGTTAAGTTTATTTAAAATAGCTACTTTAAATAGCTTGAACTCATTGCTTGCTTCAACTTCGTTAACGCAATTTTCTTGTATATGTTTGAGACACTTTTCAATAAGGTCAGAATCAGAATCACCAGTTTTAACAATAGTTTTAAGTTCTTTTTCGAAATTATATTGTAATCCATTTTCACTTAATGTTGCTACTTCAACTTCTGTTATTATTCGATCCTTGAGTTCCACTATCATTTTTTCACATAATCCAAATATAATTAAATTATTTTCAGTTTCACTTTTATCTTCACAAGTGCCACGTTCTTTTTCCAAAAAATTTTGAAATAATTCTTTGGCTACTCTATCTATTAATGTTTCTTGAGTATTCATTCGATATATTTTGTTAACTTCATATTCGGTCAATTCTTTGCAACCGCAAAAACATTTTAATAAACGCTTGGCATTCTGAAAATTTATTTTAATAAAACTTTAATTTAAAAAGAAATTGTAAATTTTATTTTAGCTTACATTGGAACGTCCAGTTGCTTCTGAAGCCATTGCTGCACTATAAATTAGTTCACTTGATTGAGTTGTTCTTATATAATGAGAAATATAATATGAATGTGGAATATATACGTGGCAGCAGTTATAACAGTTGAATACGTCATTATTGAAAATGATAAGGATTTACACTCAGAGATCTAATATAATTCTGATTACGATTTTTTTGTTTTTAATTTTATATAGCTATTACCACACTGCCTAGTTTCGCGACTTATTTTAATTTAGCGACTAAAAGCGAAAACGAAATTACGATGGATAATTTGTTTAAAAACAGTTCAATTTATTCCCCATCCATATGTAAACTAATATATAGAAACACCTTCGGTCCTTCTTTAATTAATCTACCAATTTCCATCTCCTCATGATTTTGGATTCTTACTAATTTAACTATTCATAATTACAGTATAATATGAGCAGAAGATATTTTTTTTGTTGTAGATGAGAACGTTTTTAACGATACCATACCAGCGTTTGTAAGAATGTATTTATTATAATAATTTTGAATAATAATTTTAAAATTTTATGATAACTTACGTAAGAAAATTGTTAATATAATTATTTTAGAGTTATATTTTTTTATATTAATTTTATAAGAAAAAAACTAAATTACTTACTACATCAAAAATTCTGTGTTTTTTATTAAATATAATAATATAAAATTTTTAAAAAGGCTTAATTTCAACCTTAAAATTATATTACTTAATGGTATCTTTATAGTTTATAGATTTTAGATTTAGACCGAATATGCGAAAAATATTTTTTGAAAATATTGCTACTTACGATTACGAGGTTTCCCATCTGCATCGACGATATTATACCTTGCTTTTGTCAAATAAATAAATAAAACTTAAATGAAAATATTTAAAATATTGGTATATGTCATAGCCAAAAAGAGTAGTGCAGCTACAATAGCTTCTTAGTATGTAGACGTAGAGTAGAGATATGAATAGAATGAGTTCTCATTTCATCTAGAACAAAAAAAAATTCCCCAATTTTTATTTTACCTCGTATCGCCAATAGAGCTTTTAAGCTTATTTTTTCAAACATAAAATTGTGTTGTGCTGGTAAGTTCTCTGAATTTTTAATAGATGTGAGGAAAATTAAAATTCAGATTTAGATATATTTTTGTTCTAGGCTAAATGAGAATGAAAACGCTACTGTACAGTTTACGCATGCACAGTTTACGCACGTATAGTGTACAGTTTACACATGTGCAGTTTACAGTTCAGTAGCTTAAGGGGATCATACTAAAATTTGTCATTAATATTTCATATGTTATGGCGCATATAGTAATTATTATGCGATTTCAATGAAATTTTGTAAACAGCTTGAATTCTTGATTAATGGTTGACCAAGGTAGAGCTGAGTAGCTTTCATGCTAAAGTTTCTGATTAACATTTCATATGCTCTAGCCAGATCATAGATAAATTTTATCCGATTCCAATGAAATTTGGTACACATATTAGATTTCTTACAAACATTCTGTTAATTACAAAATACTGTTGTATACAAATCACTTTTTAAAAACTAACTACGAGTTATGTTCTAGATACCCCCCAATTAATAGTTTTTTTTTTACTTATATTTATATTATTTTGTAATTTTCCTTTATAAAAATATAGAAAAATAATAATTGATACAACCTTCTGCAAAAAACCTTTTTCAACCTTTTGCAAATCAAATCTAACTTTATAAATAATCTTCACTTCAATTAACATAAAATAAATTCAAATTATAAAAGTAAATTATAATTTTTATTTGCTTTGTTGAAGGCCCTTAAAACCGATTTAATCTGTAGAGCCAGTGTTTCGCAAACTTGGGGTCTGTGGAAAAATATAAAACGGCCGCCATAATAAAAACAATAAATTTAAAAATTTAGCAATTCTATTCTAAAATAATCACACTTTGTAATTATAAAATGTTGTATATTTTATTCAAAAACAAATTATTATTCGTAAGTGTTTTATCCCAATTATCAAAATTAATTGTTCTTATTGTGCGTTTTTCTTACGCTTTTCAACTCTTTCGATTTTTTAATACTGGGTTCTAAATCTGTACGCTACCCATGAAGTTTTTAACTTGTAAAAATAATGTTTAATAATGTAATATAGTTTATTTATGAAATGTTTTTTAATTAGGAAATGTTTTTTTTTAATTTAAAATTAAATAAAATATCAATCTTGATAATTTGATTGTATGGTATTCATTATTATAATTATACTATAAGTTGGGGGTCCGCCAAATATTGAATAGTAAAAATGGGGCCGCAGGTTGAAAAAGTTTGCTGAACACTGCTGTAGACAATTGAAAAGTTCTTATTGTAATGTATAAACTATCATAGAATGATCATAATTAAAAGTAATGCGTGATTGCCAGTAGTTTTCATTCGTTAGCATTGTTAAGTTTATTTAAAATAGCCATTTTAAATAACTTAAATTCATTGCTTGCTTCAATTTCGTTAATGCAATTTTCTTGTATATGTTTGAGACACTTTTCAATAAGGTCAGAATCACCAGTTTTAACAATAGTTTGAAGTTTTTTTTCTAAATTAGATTGTAATCCATTATCACTTAATGTTGCTACTTCAACTTCTGTTATTATTCGATCCTTCTTGAGTTCCACTATCATTTCTTCACATAATCCAAATATAATTAAATTATTTTCAGTTTCACTTTTATCTTCACAAGTGCCACGTTCTTTTTCCAAAAAATTTTGAAATAATTCTTTGGCTACTCTATTTATTAATGTTTCTTGAGTATTCATTCGATATATTTTGTTGACTTCATCAAATTCGGTTAATTTTTTGCAACCGCAAAAACATTTTAATAAACGCGTAACATTCTGAAATTTATTTTAATAAAACTTTAATTTAAAAAGAAATTGTAAATTGTATCTTGCTTACAATAGTACGTCCAATTACTTGTGAAGCCATTGTTTCACTATAAATTAATTCACTTGATTGAGATGTTCTTATATAGTGAGAAAAAAGATATCACAAAATTCGATTGATTTTCGAGGAAAGCGGTTGTTTTTGAGGTGTGCGGGGGTGTATTTTCTAAATTATTAATAATTGTTACATAAATATTGATATTTTTTAATTTATTTGTAAAGTAATTTACAAACATTTGTTTTTATTTATTTCTAATCTATTAGAATTTTTAATTGAAATATTTTTTTATGGTTGTGATTTATTAAAACTTTCAGTGGATTTTTGAAAATTGTCGTCAATATAAAACTAAACAAATTAATTTGCAACTAAATTTGCAACACAAGTGACATAGAAACTAAATTGTGTTTTCGTATTTGTCGTCATCTGTTATTTTTCGTCATAAAATTGGACATTGAACTTCGAGTTAGCTGTTTAATTGCTAAATTAATATTCTAAATTATTTTAATAATTACACACATCAAAAAAGTCTAAGGAACACCATATATTTTCGCTGTATTTTTGTTTTATTTTTTGGGATTACCTAATTTTCTTTTTTAAATGAAGGTGTACATCGATTACGCATTGGTACAAAAAAAATTACCTGAAATAATGTAAAATCATTTTAAACAATCGGTCATGTTTTTGTATTGCTTTCTCAAATAAGCAATACAACAATAGCTAATATACATAAAGTGATGACCGATTTTACATCTGATAATATTATAAATATTCCCGTCTTACCAATCGGTGCTGTTTTTTTACCTAATTTAAATGTTTCACCAAATATGTAATAAACTTAAATGTATATTCTTATCTAAATTATATTATTTTTTTACTTCAGAAGCATTAGAAATATACATTAAGCACAAATTAAACATTGAATCATTTAAGATTGAAAAGATGCATAATTGCAAAAATTGCAATGCATCTTTTAAACTATATGTAACTGAAGATTATTTTTCCGTTTTAAATGATATGTACTAAATTATGGCTACAACGAATGGAGAATGGAGTGTACACGAATTCAAGCAAAATAATCCATGGAATTCTTTTCAGAATATAATGACAAGTAATTAAAAGTAAGCTTCTTACTATTAAGAATAATACCAAAGACTGAGATTTGGTCAAAATGGTTACTCATGATACATTACTCATTAAAATAGTAATTAATTTTTTAGATAGTATTTTAGGTTTACAAAAATATAAATGTAAATTAAGTAAGAGGTCAAACTAATAACTTAATAATAAAATAAAATATTAAATACATAAAGCTAAACTAATATTTTGTTCGTTTAAGTCTCCGAATTATGTATTTTTATAGTATGTACTTTCTCATTTCAAAATCTTTTTTTTAACAAAATTTTATTAACAAGGAAAATCTAAGTTTTTCAAAAAAATATTTTTATATAATAAACGTTTTTCCAAAATGCAAAATCAAGTTTTTTCATTGCTCGCAATTAAAAATATGCACGATAAAAATTATGCGATAAAATTCCCTGATATAAAGCTATTATGGTCCAATTTTATAATACTTAAAACGGATTACAGATAGAAAACTATACGATTTCGAATGGAATCATGAATACTGTTCTTAACCTTTTTACCCTTTTGTAATCGGACGTTTTATTTAATATGTAAAATAAATTCTAAATGCTAATTACGAAATTGAAATAAATACAAACAATAATCAATAAAAAAAAATAATAGATTAAAACTATAGATAAATTTATTTTCTATTATCCTCATTTTATATATATTTGAAATTTTTCAAGAAATGCGTTAGTAGACAGCTAAAGATATGAAGAAATGACATAAAAAATGTTTATGATATGTATAACTATTAGTGAGTGATCGTTATCTTTTTGTAGATCAATGGGGTAGACTTATGCCCAAAGCTCATATTTGCATATAATTTATTAAGTAAACTATTAACCAAAATATTTGTGTTTTTTTTATTTATAAATTGGGTTAATTAAAGTTAATAATAAAATTAATATTTTGGTATTATATTTAAATAGACAAAATCGGGATACATATATGGAAAATTTGGATATTATATACAAATTTAAATTGATTTATTGAAATTAGTCAAATTAATCATCTTATTTAAGTAATGTATTTAAATAGTTTAAACATTGAGAGAGGCCAAGGAGTGAAAGCTTAAATATTATGTTAAATTGCAAAATTTTATGTTATTTTAAATTATTTTATGTTAAATTATGTTAAAATGTCATATTATGTTAAATTATGGCATTATACAAAATGCAGACGGTTAATTAAACAGGTAGATGATATAAAAAAAAAACATTATCATAAATTTTGGGACTTTAAATATTACTTATTTTATTTCATTTCGAAGTTAACTTCTAGGTGCCATGGAATGTATATAACAAAAATATATAACAACCGCCATATCGTCATATTTTGTTTCCTGAATTTTTTAATATAACAGAAATATCTTAAAAAAATAGATTTAAATGATAAAAATAATAAAATCAGTGAATAAACCATTTCCTTTTTATATGTGTAATATTTAATATATATTTAGTATATTTATATATATATAATTAAAATTTATCTATATTTCAGAACAAATTATCTTATCAACACATAAAACTTTTGGTAACAAAGGAAAAAAAAAAATTAATTATGAAGGTCGTTCCGATAATTCTGGTGATTTTAAAACCGGTATACAATCGAAAAGTTGTTATTGAAATATATAGAGTGATTCATAATTAAACGTAATGCGTGATTGGCATAAGTTTTCATTCGTTAGCATTGTTAAGTTTATTTAAAATAGCCATTTTAAATAACTTAAACTCATTGCTTGCTTCAATTTCTTTAACGCAATTATCTTGTAAACGTTTAAGACACATTTCAATAAGCAAAGAATCACCAGTTTTAACACTTGTTTCAAGTTCTTTTTCGAAATTATTTTGTAATCCATTTTCACTTAATTTGGTTACTTCAACTTCTGTTATTATCGAAACCATAATCATTTGTTCACATAATCCATATATAATTAAATTATTTTCAGTTTCACTTTTATCACCACAAGTACCACGTTCATTTTCCAAATATTTTTGAAATAATTCTTTGGCTACTTTATTTATTAATGTTTCTTGAGTATTCATTCGATATATTTTTTTGACTTCATATTCGGTCAATTCCTTGCAACCGCAAAAACATTTTAATAAACGCTTAGCATTCTGAAATTTATTTCAATAAAACTTTTATTTAAAAAGAAATGGTAAATTTGCTTACAATAGTACGTCCAATTACTTGTGAAGCCATTGTTTCACTATAAATTAGTTCACTTGATTGAGATGTTCTTATAGTAAGAAAAAAAATATGAATACGTGGCAGCAGTTAAAACAGTTGAGTACGAAATTATTGAAAGTAATAAGGATTTACACTCAGAGATATAATAAAATTCTGATTACGATTTTTTGGTTTAACTATTACCACACTGCCTAGTATCGCGACTAATTTTAATTTAGCGACTAAAAGCGAAAACGAAATTACGATGCATAATTTGTTTAAAAACAGTTCAATTTATACCCAATCCATATATAAACTAAAATAGAAACACCTTCGCTCCTTCTTTAATTAATCTACCAATTTCCATCTCCTCATGTTTTTGGATTCTTACTTATTTAACTATTCCTAATTACAATATAATACAAGTAGCAGATATGTTTTCTGTTCTAGATGA
This sequence comes from Rhamphomyia laevipes, assembly GCA_963920725.1. Lineage (NCBI taxonomy): Eukaryota > Metazoa > Arthropoda > Insecta > Diptera > Empididae > Rhamphomyia > Rhamphomyia laevipes. Next base: position 29,626,353 of record OY987257.1, read on the forward strand.
GAACGTTTTTAAGGATACCATACCAGCGTTTGTAAGAATGAATTTATTATAATAATTTTGAATAATAATTTTAATATTTTATGATAACTTATGTAAAAAAATTGTTAAATTAATTATTTTACATCTATCCTTTCCTTTAGATCAAATTTTGTAATATATAGCTATTTATTTTATATTATATATGTCTTTGGTGAAGACGTTAGTAGTAGCCAAAACAAAATTTTACAAGAAAAGGAAAAAACTAAATTACCTATACCATGTCAAAAATTCTGTGTTTTTTTTAAATATAAAAATATAAAACATTTAAAAAGGCTTCAACCTTAAAATTATATTACTTAATGGTATCTTTATAGATATTAGATTTACATAGACCGACCGAATAGTGCAAAAAAATATTTTAGGATATGGATATTGCTACATACGAGGTTTGACATCTTCACCGACGATATTATACCTTGCTTTCTTTGTTCAAATAAATAAATAAATAAAGCTTTTAAGCTTTTTTCAACATAAAATGATAAAATTGTGTTGTGTGTGTAGAGAAAAGTTCTCTAAATTCTCATTAGATGATGCGAAACAAAAAAATTGGGATAATTTTTTTGTTCTAGATGAGAGAACAGAACATTTTCCATTTATATGTGCATATACATACATACATAATAGGATATGATCTGATCTGTATGGCTATAATATCAAATCAATACCAAATTGAACTAAGTGTGCAGCAGTTTTTTCAATCACCTTCTTACACTTTGTAAACTGTTAAGAAGGATCTTTTCCACAAAGTTTTTAACTTTATGTTTTTATTATTTAAATTTAAAATATTTGATCTAAGGATTATAAATTTATTAAATTGTTTTAAAATATAGTTTACATTGACGATTATCTAGCGGAAGAATGAAAAATTATCTGATAATATTGCTTAGTTCCTTAGTCTAATCAATTGTATTTTGAAATTGCAAAACAGAGTGATTCAAATATTTATGTGCAAACATTTAAGAAAAAGATAAATACAAAGAAAAAAAAACTAAATCTGCTGAAAATATTATGAGTTCAAAAGAATCAATTAATTCAGTGGAAGTAACTGGTATAGAAATAATGGTAAAGCAGCAGTGATTTCATGTAACCCAATGTGAATAAATTATTATATCAGAAACTGTTGCTAGTTATATAGCTAATTGTTTAAGATTAAGTAATTTGATCTGAGTAGCAATATTTTAAGCTGTTGAATATTAATGAAGTACATATCATTCAAGGGTGATATATCACAACCTCATACCGACAAAATATTAAATCCTGCCATCTGGCTAGCTAGTATTATTGTTAAATTTCCCAAAAAACTCAAATCACCTCGTAATTACTACGGAAACGTGAATTCTAATATGATATTACGATGTTGATCTGTTGAAATCGAAGTCGATATTGCTGTGGCTTTGCCATTGTTACAAAATAATGATATTTATTATTCGCTCTCAACTTTGTGAAGTTCAACAAACTCTTTTGTGTCTCTATACCTTTACCTTCCGTCTATTATTGTTGAAAAACTTAGTACTGTGTAATCTATCTATTATCTATAGTCCAATTACGATATACATAAATAACGAACGAGAGCATCTAACAATGTAACAATTTATTATCAAAATGTTGGTGGTGGTATTAGAGTTAAAACTCATAAATTTTTCTTTGCTGCTTTGGAAAATGTCTTTAGTGCCATAATTTCAACAGAGACTTGCCTACATGCTGATATTACTACTCCTGAGATTTTTACGTCGAAGTATGATGTCTATAGGAGAGATCGTTGTTGGAAATCTACCAGCCACAAAATTGGTAGTGGTTGCGTTGGTAGTGGCGTATTAATTGCAGTTCTCTCTTTTTTTTTAAATAGTGGGGCTGTAGATGTAGATTTGCATTGAAAATTGCAACGATGGAAATGTATAGCAACTTGTTGTACATGTATTCGAATATATAATATAATTATATTATATAATTCGAATAGCTCAACTTTAGTTTTTTGGTGGGAGTCTGGGAGTTATATTCTCAAATATAACTCCTATGGTCTCAAATTTTATTTATTCGGCAATTGAACAATACTGTTAATGTTAAAACCAACAATCATCCAAATAGTATACGAAAAGTTTATGTCGTTTAAAAAATGCTAGCAACAAAGCCCATAATAAATTTATATATACTGATAAAACTTATTTTATGTGACTGTGAATATGAAACTTTACATAGTTTTTACACAAACCATATATTTTTATATTGAAAATAATAAAGTAAAAAGAAACAGTAAAAGCTTTTGGGTTTATATCAAAACTAAAAAATCACAATCCGAATTCGGTATACTATTTTCAAATGAAATTAGCCGTTTTTCGAAATATTTTAATCATTTTTCAAAAATTTTGAATCATTTTTCAAATTGAATTGATCCTTCAAAATATTTTAATCATTTTTCAAAAATTTTGTATCGTTTTCCAAATAGCATTAATCGGTGTTCAAATAGAAATATACTTTGAAAAATGATTAAAAAAAATTTAAAAATTATCATTTTAATTTATAAAATTACTAATTCAATCTGAAAATGTTATATACAATATACGTAAACTCTAAACAAATTGTTCCTAATGATTCCATTTCCAATTTGATTTCTGAGTAAGTTAACCTTTTGCTTTTCGCTATAATTATTTTGAATCACTTTATTGGTTCTTCGTTGATACAACTTCGAAAAGTAACTATGTATAATAATATTCAACCACAATTTGATTTAGGACAAGTATCTGTTTCTGAATATGCAGCTTTGGCTACTCTTAAATCTTTACATAATGATTATAATCCGAATTTTGATGGGATTCCAGATATTGTACTAAGGACATTTACGTTACGTACGGATATATTTGCTATCCCACTGACTTATATTTTCAATTTATCTGTAAGACTGTAAGATCTGGTATGTTTGCAGACACATGGAAAATATATTTTCTCTAACATCAATGTTTAAATCTAATTTCATAAAACGACATTAAAAATTACCGTAGAATTGGAAAGCTTTGATAAAATCACATTAGTAAGTAATCAACGACATCATATCTCCTAAACAACATGAATTTATTCAAGGTTGTTCTACCAGGACAAACTTAGTTGGTTTTTGAATCTTATGATTAATGCTCTTGACTTTGACGCTGGTTGTAAGTTATTGCTGTTTACACTGACTTTTGTAAAACATTTATTCGTGTACGATACGACATGATCTATATATATACTTACTAATTATGAAACTTTAGGTTTCAATTCTTCAGTTTTATTGTGGATAAAATCTTATATATATTTTTTTTGTGAAATCAACAAAGATTTTAATAAAAATAGTAAATTATATTATTTTGTAACAAAAAATTGTAACAATTAAACAATCTACAAATTGAATCTATTCTTCGGAAGCGAATTCAGAAATCTTTTATATTATTTCACTTGTTTAAATTATGTCAATATCAATACTTAATTATATTTATACATAAATTGTTACTACTCTAAAGACGAAATAAATAAATTAAAAATAAAACATAATTCCATTAGGTGATACTGCAATTTAAAAAAAAAAAAAAATATATAAATAATATTCTCGAACCAAATTATGGAACGAACGATAACAATTTATCGTTTCGGATCTTAGAATACCTGCCCGGACTATTATTTAAGACAAAATATTTACTGAAAGTACCTACTCTAGATTCTAGAATATTTTTTAGAAATAATATTTGAATATTTAGTTATGTACCACCATTCGATATGTTAATAAGAATTCAAAAATTTTAAAATGTCAAATATTAAATATAAAAGAAATATTTAAAAACATATTTTAGCGTTGTTATATTTATATCCATTCGTAAATTTTTACGTAAAATATGAAACCCCGTAAAACAGAAATATTTTAAGGTGATGGCTATAGCAATCCGAAGATTGCGTAAGTAAAATTAGTTGAACATCCAAATTAAAATTATTTCAAATTGCAAAACTCTAGGTTAGTTTACATTAGTTTTTTTTTCTGAAAAAAAAAAATATGTCAGTATAAAATAATAACAAAGTTGAAGAATTAATTATTGAAGCTGTTCAGAAAAATGAATTCTGATTCGTAAAATTCTAAAATATACTATTTGGAATAGATTTTTAATTCCAAATGAAAATTAAAATAAAGCACGTATTATAATTTAGCCATTTGATAAAGTTAAAAAATTCCATTTCAAACACAATTCTGGTGATTAATTGTAAAAACATTGCAAACAAAAAATTTACATATGAAATTTACGAATCATTAATAACTGAATCCTAAAACAAGAAAAATTAAAAACCAATTATATTTTATATGTGTAGTATATTTAAATAAAATTAAGTTTTCAGCTATTATCTACTTAATAATAAGTTTTTTTTTATCAGCACAAAAATTAGGTACAAAAGGAATAATAAAATTAATATCAGCTGAAGGTCTTGTGATAATTTTAGTGATTTATAACCGATTTAATCTGAGGTACTATTTGTAATTTATGATGTATTGTGTAGCGTGATTCATAATTAGATATATGATTGGCAGGAAAGTATATGACTGGCAGGTGTTTTTATTTATGAACGTTTTTCAGTTTATTTAAAATAGCTTGTTTAAATTGTTTATATTCATTGCTTGCTTCAATTTCATTGCGACAATGTGCTTGTATACGTCGAAGGCACATTTCAATACGAAACGGGTCACCAGTTTTAACATTTGTTTCAAGTTCTTTTTCTAAATTATATTGTAATCCACTTTCACTTAATGTTGCTACTTCATCTTCTGTTATTATTCGATCCTTTAATTCCACTATCATTTGTTCACATAATTCATATATAATTAAATTATTTTCGGTTTCACTTTTATCATCACAAGTACCACGTTCATTTTCCAAATATTTTTGAAATAATTCTTTGGCTAGTGTATTTATTAAGGTTTCTTGAGTATTCAATCTATATATTCTTTTGACTTCATCTTCGGTTAATTCTTTACAACCGCAAAAACATTTTAATAAACGTTTGGCTTTCTAAAATTGATTTAATGTAAAACTCTAATTTAAAAAAAAAGTGTTTTTTGCTTACAGTGGATGTGGAACATCCAGGTACTCGTGAAGCCATTGCTAAAATATACTATAAAATTATTTAATTTGATACGTTTTTATAGTGTTATATAAAATATAAATATTGTAGCGGTTATCGCTGTAGAATACGTCATTTATCCATTATTAAAAATATTTATCACACATTAGTTATTTAAAATATTTACTATAATACTGACTTCACTACAAATTTTCGTTCTTAACTTAATTTTGATTTTAATTAGAAAGAAATTTGCAGCTGTCAGAAAACACTGAAAAAAAAATTGGGGGATATCGAAAATTTATTTCTTATTTAACAGAATGTGTGTCAAACCAAACATATGATTTTCGGAAACTATTGTTATTTCTTCGCGGTGCGGAAGCTAATTTCTTAAATATGACAAGGAAATTTCTTAATTTAACACATTGCGATTGCAAATTATAAAATTGATTTTACGTTTAAGGAAAATGTAAAGAATTATTATCTGCTCAAGTGTTATAATATATAATCTTTTACTACTAGTGTTTAATTATAATTATACAAGAGTTTTTTTGAAGAAATTAGTTTAGATGTTTTTTTTTGTATAAATAAGACTGCATAATATATTATACAAATAAAAAATAATGTAGTTTTAATTTAATTTGGTGGAAATTTTCAAACAAATTATTAAACAAATCGAAGATTCGCTGATTGAAATAAAACGCATATAAAATAAGTTTTGAGCTGCTTACCTAATGGGCTACAATCAGTGCGTTCAGTACCGAATCGTTCAGTAAAATTCAAATTTTACGTCTTCATATATACTTTATATGCAAAACCGATTGAGTGAACAGAACACAAAGGTACGATTGAAATCGATTCGGAACGAAAACGAATCTAATCGAAAGAGTTTGAGCTTTTACTAATCCAAACTGAAGCAAATGTTAAGTTAAATTAAATTTGAGAGTTTCAAAACTAATAATATAGTGATTTAATCGATTGCAATCAATAACTATGTATTCAACTTATTTATTTAACGATTCGATTGACTACTGTACGAATCGATTCGAAACTAAACTGATCGACAACCGAATTATAACAAACCCGATTATAATTAATTTTTGGTTTTGCAATTAATTACATATTATAAAAGTGTCGTTAAACTGAGCATGGAATTCTTTATTTTTATTATAACATTTACTTGGAAGATCTGGCAATACTAATATAAAAAAAACATTTGTTTACCGTCAAATTAAGTGTCAAAATTGTTAATATCAAATATCGTGAAGGAATCAGTAATAATAACTTTAATTTAATTGAAAAAAAAACTATAAAAATTATTTAAAAGAAAGTGTTATTAAATAAAATTAATGTTTTAAAATATTAAAAAATGGCTAATCGACCTAAAAGAGCTAATGCAGGAAATAAAATTGATCGTTTATTAGAAGATGAAGAAGATGCTGATGAATTTTATAAAACATCTTACGGCGGTTTTCAGGAAGCTGAAGATGATAACGATTACATGTAAACAATTTTTTTTACTATTTACATTTTTAATAACATTACATTTTATAACTTCCCTCTTCCATAGACAAAAAGCTGAAGAAGAAGACATAATTGATTCAGATTTTAGTATCGACGAAAATGATGAACCAATTTCCGATAATGATGAAGAAAATGCAAAACGTAAAAGGAAAGGAATTAATACAAAAGCTTATAAAGTTAGTAATATTTGTAAAATTTCATATTATTACTGAATTTGTAATTTTGTTAGGAACCAGATAAAAAGAAAAAAGTTGCACTTAAAGGTAAAGTCGGTATATCAGGTCGACCACAAGGACGAGTATCAAAAGCCATTAAGAAAAAACTTCGACCAAAATTCACAATATTAGATTCAGGGCGTAAATCAATTCGAGCGTCTACTGCACTTAAATCAGAAGAGACGAGACATCGGATTAAAGAATTAAACGAAGCAAAAAAGAAGAAGAAAAGAACTGCTAGAATTGAAGAATATATGCCAACACAAGAAGAATTATTAGAAGAAGCTTTAATTACTGAAGAAGAAAATCTTAAATCATTAGGTAAATTTTTCTGCGTCAAATTTGTATATAGTTTCAGTAAAATTTTGGGAAAATTGCAAATTTAATTTATTGTAGAACAATTCCTTAAATTGGAACTTGATAAGAAAAAAATAAGACCGACAAAACGAGCTTTTACTGGACCAATAATACGATATCATTCTATAACAATGCCAGTCGGTCAAAAGCCAGGAAAAAAACAAAATACATCGGATGTTAAAATGGAAATTGATGAAGAATTACGGTAATTCAAGAAATAATTTATCAATATTTTTATATAAGTTAAATCCTGGCTAATATGAACAAATTTATTTTAAATTATAACATGTTATGATTTACGTATTATTTCTCTACATTTTAAATTGTTCACAAGAAAACAATCCTCATAAAGGCATCACCATTAAAGGTGAAAAAAAAAAAACAAGTTGCAATATTAAGTTACGAAACCTATTTAATTGTTTTTATGTGAAGTGATCGGAAATTATATTGTAGGATAATATTAAAAAAATGTAAATATTTCGAAACAAATGTAAACCAATTATATATAAAATTCACTCATCCCATCAAGCTAACACAAAATGATCATAAATTAACCATAATTTTTCATTTAGATTTCAGAATACTAGTACTTCTTCGTTAAATCCTAAAAATAAATGTGAAAGAACATTTATAACATTTGAAAATGATATCGATGAAAAAGTTTACAATTCAATTTTCAAACCAAAACCAACTAAAGAACATGGAAATTATATTTGTGCGATAACAAAGTATAAATTTTAATTCTTTTTTCTTCTTGTTAAATTGAAATTTTAAAATATACTTTTAGACTTCCGGCAAAATATTATGATCCAGTAACACAATTACCATATCATAGCGTACAGGCATTTAAAATTTTACGAGAGGCTTACTATTTACGTTTAGAAGAAAAAGGTAATTCAGTTAATCCAGAAGTCGCTAAATGGTTGGAATGGCGAAAATTAATCAAAGAAAATCGTGCTAAATCTATTAATAATACTAATAACAATAAAACAGAATTGTAAAACAATTTTTTGGTAAAATATAATAAATATGATTATAACCATAATCAAAATGCAATTGTTTAACATAAATTTTTTATTTTATTCTAACTTGTACAACAATAAATTCTAACATTTTTTTTAATAGAATTTTTCATAAAACTTTATCATTAAATACTTTCAATTCTCATTATGTATCACATCTTCTCTAGGTATTTTTGTGGGTAACCATTAATATTTTTAAAAAAAGAAATTTTTAATATTGTATCAAATTACAAAATTGAGAAACAATTTTTTTAAATTTTATATAATATTATTATAAAAAAAATTCTGTGCGTTTAATAAAACGAAGTAAATTTTAAGCTAAATTCAACAACAAATTACGAATTAATTTCTTTTTCTACTTCTACATTTTTGTTAACATTTGATTTTTATTTTGTATATTTTATATTTATATTTAATAATTTTTTTTTTCTAATTTAACGAAATGTTATTTATTGTGTGCTTTGGACAAAAAATTTCTTAGATAAATTTTATCCTATTGAATTATTTTCATAAGATTTCTATTCTTTATAGTTAAATTCTTTATTTTTTAAAAAACACGTAGGTATATATATATATTATTAATGTTTAATTTTAAATATTTAATTTAATTGCACAATTTTTTTTAATGTATTTAAAAATTTTGAATTGTCATATTTAGTTATCATCTCTCTTATTACTATTTGTATTAAATAAGCGTATCTTCATCCTGTGCTTCAAATAACATTAACAAAGAATGTTGTGATGGTGAACGACCTAATGTTAATGAACCATCAGGTGATAATAGACCGGTCTGTAAACTATTATTATCTCGATAACCAGATGTTGATGATGTTTGTGAAACAGAATCCCAAGAAATTTCACTTAATGGATTTGGTCTCTCAACAACTGGATGATCAATGGAATGTGAAGTCGTCTGCTATTTTATCGGAAAACATTTAAATTAAATTAAATATAATATGATTTTAATAATAATGTATAATAATTAAAATAAGAAAGGGCATCTACAAAATAAAATAAAAATAAAAATCCACGCTTACTTCACCACCATGACTTTGACGACCTCTTTTCAATCGAAAAGTTTTCCTACTAGCTGCCTTTGAACGTTGTAATCTAGGCCGTTGATGTTCACCAGAACTATCTTCAGCTGGACTCTCTGGTGATAATGGTGTTGTAGATGTTTCACCAGATGAATGTTTAAATTCAACTGAAGAAACAAAACGTAATTTCGGTGGTTGTACTTTAAAATTTTGGTGTTGTTGCAACGAATGTGAATGTGATAAATGTGGCATTGAACCAGCAGAATGACTACCAATACGATGTTGATGATAAGCTGATGATGATATAACATTACTACCAGACCCACCATGCGAATGACTACCTCCAATCATTTGACCAATATCAGTTCCTTCAACACTTTGTGTTTCACTTGAAACTAAATGATGGTCTTTATTAGTACCAGTAGAACCACTAGATGATGATTCCCGTGGTGGATGTAACGTTTGTTGTGATAATGTATCACTTGGTGTAGCCATACCACCAGAACCACTACGTGAATCTATAGGTGCAGCCGAAATATGGGAATGACTTTGTGGGCCAGTTGTTCCAGTAAATAATGATATCAATGAAGGCCTTTGTTGTTGATGTTTTTGAGCATCACTTGTAGGTACTACAGCTGCTGTTGTATCACGTCTATTTGGTTCTATAAGAATAAATCTAAATTAAAAAAAGAAAACTAAAAGCAGATTTATTATTGGTAAATACCATAACGTTTTTCTTCCAATTCATCACGAAGATCTTTTAATTCTCGTGCAAGTTCTAAAAGTAGAGCTCCTTTGGATTTAACACCGCCTTCAGGTTGACTACCCCGTAAACGTTCTCTTATTAAAAATTGCATGTGGCGTTCGTGATCACCGATCGGCGGTTGGGAGATCTAAAATTAAAATTTATTAAAGCTTTAAACTAAAATTTGGAATGTTATTTTTCAAATAGTTTCTACCTTGTGTAAAATAAATGGCATCAAAACAATATAAAGTGGTGTACGATGTGTAACTACAAATTCCAAAAAATTCCATAAATCTGGTGCAGCTTCATTGCGTCTACCCAAATCTCTCATCACACGTACTATACGTGGCCAATCATTACTTAATCGTGTTTCAAAACATATGCAAATAATTCGAAGAGCTATTGAATAATATATTTGTAAAAAATTTAAAAATAATATAAAAAAATTGTAATTTTTTTTTATTATATACCTAAAAATGCTGCTTGGTAAAGTGAACCTGAAATTCTAGCTGGTCTTTTAGCATCACGACTGCCAGTAAATGTTAATGACCCAGCTCGTAAATCAGCACCAGTTCTATTAATTTGTACTACTTGACCAGTCCGACCAGCTGGGGGACTCATAGCATTTAAAACTGCTGTTAATAAATATGAAACATCAGTTTGTCTCAATTCACCAATATCTGAAACACCACGTCCAGAACAAACTTTCAAACAAAGTGGCATTAATAAATGCATTAGAAAACCTTCAGCTTTTTCTTGTGATGAAAATTCAGCACTACCACCACAAATTTGTTCTAATGAAAAACAATCAACTGGACTAACAACTTGTAGTGCCACTAAACGTACAACTGTTGAACAAAAGAATGCCGGTGGGCTTTGTGACATTAATGCTGCACCAGCACTAGAAACACCATCTGGTGCTGAGCCAGGTTCATTAATTATCAAATTTTGTACAGTATTTAATAATGCTTTAACTTGTTGCCAGTGTAAAATATACGGATGTCGAACAACAGTTTCATGTATACCTTTTAGTAACCCAGCTGCAGCTTCCCAATCTGTATTTCGACGAATTGATGGTTTTTTAGATATTTTCAGAAATACTTTATCCAAACGTCTTAAAACTGTTACCATAGCATTTCGTAGACCATCATTAGACCATTCAGCTCTAGGTAAAATACATAGCATATAACGTTGTAGGCCACGACATGCCATAGATTCTGGATCATATGGTGAAACTTTTAACAATGAATGAGCAATATCAGCTAAACGTATATGGCATTTTAAATCAAGTATTTCAACAATTTTATCACTCGATAACTTTTTGGAAAGTTCCTGTAGACGAGTAGATGCCTTACTCAAAAAATCACCAACAACTGATAGTAAAACATCACGAGGCCTCCTATATTCGGTACGTACAATTTCTGAATCTTCAGCACAATCCATCATATTTTTTGTTCTTGTATCACTTACATATTTTGAATGTGATTCATCTTCATATTCAATACCTGGTGAACATGGTGGACCACGGCTACAATTACGTTGACTAGAACCTTTATGTTCGGGACTGTTTCGGAATGGACCGTTATAGCTTTTCGCTAATCCTTCACAATTATGAACCATTGTACGAATAGCTACGGCCAATTGTAAAATAATATCACGTTCGGATTTACCCTGTAGGGGAACGTAAGTAGGTGATTGTATTTGCTGAAGATAACAGGGTAGAATTGCTTCAAGTATTATCTAAAGAGGAAAAAATATATAAATTGTTTTCTCAATTTAAATTTGTTATAAATAAAATCTTACAAGCATTTGATATCCTCTTGTACTCTCTGCTGAATATGAAACAACCATAACACATAATGTAATACAATCTAGAACTGTAACATCACCATCTTCATCATGATAACAAAAATCAATAGCTTTTAATGGTTTTGGTTCTTTAACTAGTTCAGCAATATTTAATGGATCTGGTGAAGGATCTTCTAAACTTAAAAGTAAATTAAACAGACAACTCGATTGTACCTGGTAAAAATAAATAATATAAATCAATTTTTTTTTTAATTCCAGATTATTTCATTCATATTTACTTTATGAGCTTCGCCGTAAGTACCTTCCTCGTCAGTATCTAATATTGCTGAAACTGATCCAAACATTTGTAAAATAAATGGTTTACGATTTAATAAATAAAATTGTTTAACAGCATATTCAATCGTTGTTGTTATTAGTTTATTTGTTTGATGTAACGAATAAACTTGCAATAAAGTTGGCATTATCATAAAATATCTAATATAACATAAAAAATAAAAATTTATAAAATCCTTAGATATATTTTTAAAATTTTATATTTATTTTATACTAACCCATTTGTTGAAAATATATTTTTAAAATTAAATGCAGCATTAATAAATGTTGCCATAACATAACGCATAATACATGAATCTTCCGAATGTAATATTGCTGCACCAGATAGTACATTCAAAAATAATTGAATGTCTGCAGAATATGCAAAATTACCAGCCATTGCTTCAAACATTCGTGCAATTAAACGAACCCACATAAATTTATGGAGTACATCTAATCCAAGAAGTTCCTAAAAAAAAATGTGAAAGTTATAATAGAATTAAATAAAATTTCAACAACAAAAATTCCGAAAGACTTAATTTTCTATTATAATTTTAACGCTTTTGATATAACTTTATTTTTAAAATTTGTCACTATTTTGAATATTCGGGATTTTCACTGTTGGGACTTTTAAACAAATCCGATTTAAATAATATAATATATAAATTACTTTTCCATAATCTCCACCTTGATGTAAATCTAAATCAGCTTCTAATGCTTTTCGTGGAAATGATGGTAATTTCATTAATTCTTCATGTAAAAATACAACACGTTGTACAACCATATCAACATTCTTTAATATTGCCCATGTCAAATGGACTTTACCAATTTCAACAAATTTACGAACTAATTCTTGCTTTTGTAATGCTAAAAATGCTTCTTCCGGCTTCATTACTTGCAACATTACTTGTGGATATTGTGATCGTTTAAAGAAATATAAATCACGGATATGCCAATTTGGATTTAATACTTTATCTGTTAAATTTATTATATTAAATATTTCAATTTAAATTATATAAAGAAATCAAATTTACGGCTTTTATAATCGACTAAACAATATTGTTGAAATTGTTTTTCATCAATTGGATAAAAATCTAATGCTTCTTTTAACAGTTGACCGAATAATGTATCCTCTTGTACTGGAAACTGTGATGGAATATGACCATCATCTAAAGTTAAATTTTTAAATTATAATTACATAATGAAGAAGTATTAATTATAATTTTGTTAATACCTTCAAAAGGTCCATGAACAACAATTTTCTTAGCAGCTGGAACATTTGCTGTTAATAATATTGAAGCATCACATTGTTCCTTCCTTAAAATTTGTTTCAAATCTTTAAACATAATTCCATGTACACTATGAACTACCATCCATAAAATTGATAATGCTGAACCAACGAGCTTTAAAAAAAAAATTCAATTATGTATGTCATTGTACAATATTAAATTTTAAATAAAAAAATAAAAAAAAAACTGCGTAGGCCGGGAATCGAACCCGGATCAACTGCTTGGAAGGCAACTATGCTGACCATTACACCACCAACGCACGTAATTTCAGTTTGATAGATATGCATGTAATAATTTATTTATTCAATTTCAAAGTTTTTGTTAACATTTCGGAAAATAAATTTATGGGGACAGTGCCTTCACTGTTGGCAAGCAAATTATTTCAAAATTATAAAATCAATGTCTGATCATTTTGTTATTAAAAATCTTGAAATACATAGTTTATAAAAAAACTGCGTCGGCCGGGAATCGAACCCAGATCAACTGCTTGGAAGGCAACTATGCTAACCATTACACCACCGACGCAGCCGAATCGGCGGATTTTACACTATTTTATTAACAAAATTGAATTATAGGAAAACAACCAAACAAATTATGTATTATAAAACTTTCTTCTTCTACTATATAACCATTTACTTACCTCTTGACTATGTTCATGCGATGATCGGACATAAAACATTACATATCCAATAATATAATTGTATAAAGCAAATGCTGCTTGTTGCGGCAGACGTGGAACAAATCTTATTAAATGTCGTAAAACTTTGAACATTTGATCTTGTCTATCACGTGTTAATCGTTCTAAAACGTATCGTAAAAATAATGCTGAATCTTCAACGAGACAAATCCAAATTACCTTTTAAATAATTAATAATAAATTTAATTTAATTAAAATAATATTAATATAATAATTTTATATACTTGATATGCAATTTCATAAACTGCACTACCATCTGAACCAACTGCAGCATCATCTAAACAAGCAACGATTTGCATAACTGATGAACATAAAACTGATGGAAATAATGAATGTGCTGCATGTAAATGTGGTGCAATTCTAGCACCTTCAGTTTCTTCTTCACCCTCAGTATGATCTTCACCAGGTATATGATCTAAACCTGGTTCATGAGAAGCTTGCTGATTAATTGGTATTGTTGTTAATAGGAAACTTTGACGTTCGGATCTTTGTTTATCTTCTTGTTGTTGAATAGCATGACGAATAGCTTCGGTTTGTTGTTTTTTACGAGTTTTTGTTGCAGTCACTAAAGATCTCTAATAAATATATATCGATTATAGTACTAAATAGTATTTAAATATATAATTTTTACATGTCGTTCTTGATTCAAAGTAACTTCCATATCTTTTGTTTGGCGTTGTGGGCACCAAGGTGGATCAACAACTGGTAAACTTTCAATACCAATTTTTGGTGATGGTAATGTAAATTCAATTCCCGGTGGTGGAACTTTAAATGAAATATGAGCTCCTTCTTCCATTCTAGGCCATACTTGAAAACGACATTTCCAAAGAACTTGATATCTATTAAAATTTATTAAAATTTAGTTTCTATTTAATTGCAAAAGTAATTTAATAATTAAATTAAATATATTACCTAAGAATTGCTCCAATTCTAACATTTGGATCTTTATTTTTTAATGCTCTTTGCATAATATCTGATGCAAAATTTGGCGCTTTTACAGATCCCAAAATAAAAAATGAAGCTGAAGCAGCTGAAGTTTCCTTTAAACAAATACAATATATGTTATTAATATAAAAAAACCATAAAATTTAAAATGGAAATTACTTGATTCGGTTCTAAAAGTAATTCCCATGCAGCCGGTAATGCTTCAATAACAATTTCTTCATTTAAAATTGCTGCACCTTTAACCAACATTGTCATTGGTATATGAAATAAATCACGAACATGATTTTTTGTATATTTTAGAATTGGCGATGGATCCTTTTGCTTTAGTTCAATTTCTTCTCGTAAAGCGTGTGATAATTTACTGGCCATTTCAGCAGTATTGTCATCAATTCTAGAAATTTTTATGTACTTTTTATAACATTTTTCATTTAAAATTAATCTAATTTAATTACCGATCTTTTCTTGGTATACTATCTTTACGTTTTGGTGATGTTTGTGTGGAACTTTGTTCAGAAACTTTACGATAATTTCTAGTTCGGCTTTGTGGTTTGGCATTCGCAAAACCTAAATTAATATCTTCTGAATTTACTGAGAATCCGAATTCTTCACCATAAACCTTTAAAAAATACGAAAAAAAATATACAATAATTTAATAAGTTTTTTGTTGTTGTATAAATATGAACCTTTCTGACTGCTTTAATTAGTCTGCTTGCTGATCTCATATGTTTTCGATAACAATACGGATGACAATATCCTTTATGTGTACAATAAAAATTATATGAATTCATTAGTTCAATTGCAGCTTTCATCCACGGCATATTTTTAGCCGTATCATCTGCTTCATTTGAATCCGTTGGTGATTCTGGTGGTTGGTCATCACTTTCAATTTGAAAAAAATATATATATTTATTATTCACACTGTGACATTAAAAATCATTTCCCACATACCTTAATATTCCCGGAGATTCTTCTCCACCACTAACAATACCAGCTTCAGATGTGTCACTTCTATCTGACAATGATGACACCTTTCTACGTGATTGGATTGAATCAGCTCTTTTGACTTAAAATATTTAAAATTACCAGATTTAAAATAGAAGTCTTTTTAACAATATAATTTATTTACTAACCTCTCATACAATCAGCTTCTAATTCTTTTCCATCTTTTGTACCACGTCGTAATTTTAATGATCTTCGTTTAAATGAACCACCTGTAGGTGCACCAGCTGTACCACGCCTTAATAAAAATGGACGTACAGCGGCTACAGGACGACGTTGTGGTGCTTTAAATAAAATATTTGATAAAATTCAAACAATTAAAATTTAAAAGATTTCAATACTAACCTCCTTCTTCACCTTGCATAGTAACCGTTGTATTACTACTATTTTCTGATTCATTATCTGGTTCATGAAGTACAAATGATATTTTACGTTCGGTTTGCGGTCCTGCTATTGGTATAAATGCTAACTCAAAAAATAAATAAATATTAAACTAAAATATTTTAATATTTTATTATACGTACAACCATCACCGCCAGCAATTGATTGTAAACTTTGTGCTGATGTTTGAGAATGTCCCATTGAACTTAATGCCATTGACCAGCGTCTATTTGCTTCTTTGTAAACTTTTTCCCATGGTGCAGGTTTCTCTTTATGTAAAAGTTTTGATGTTTTTGGTAATGTTTGATAAGTTTCGCGTAAAAATGATGTTATTTCATATAGTAGGACACATGCTATTAATTTCATAGCATGTGGACAATCATTACCACGGGGATTTACTGATGCTATAGTTAAAATATTAATTAAATTATTCTATTTTCTAGAAAATTGTTTGTAATAAACCTTCATCTAGAAAATCTTCTTCTTCATCTTGTTGAAGTAATTCACGTTGTTTTTCGACATCATTTATAGTTTGATTAATGGTTTCGTAATGCATACGTTCTTCAAATAGTAGCTCTTCAATTCTAGCACCAATTACTTCTGCCCACTAAAATTGAAATTAAGAAAAGTACATATGTACATACATAATTTTGAAAACTTATTAGAACTAAATATTTAATGGAGAAAATAATTGTGGTATGTTTGGAGCAGCCTCATTGCGTGACGAGGTGGCCGAGTGGTTAAGGCGTTGGACTGCTAATCCAATGTGCTCTGCACGCGTGGGTTCGAATCCCATCCTCGTCGATATTTTTTTTTTATTTTAAAAATTAATATTTTTATAATAATGACATTATAAAAAATATTATTTGCCCATGTAGTTTAAAATTTAAACCACTTTAAATTATACAAGTCAATTTTTAAGAGTCGGTTCATTACATAATTTGTATTAGAGGATGATAATAATATATCTACTACCGTACTATATTTGGATTTTGACTATAAAATTGAAAAAATAAGATTATATTTACCTGAGAAAACATTTTACCAGCAGTTCTTTGTAGAACATGTGTTCGTCGAGCTATTGGTGCTCGGGGTGCATTAATATTAGCTCCTGATGGACGATATGCTGTTAAATTTTGTTTCATCCATATTGGCCAAATTCCACGGTTGCAGAGATGTACAAAATGAGCACATTCTAAAAGTATAGCTGCCCTAGCAACTATGGGAGCTTGTGGCTATAATAAAATAATTAAAATAAATTCATCATAATTTAAAATGGTAAAATTAATTTTATATACCAAATCTAAACAAGCTGCAACTAATTGAGCATCTGGAAATGTGCCTGGTGCACTTGTTTCTAATAAAAATGAAAATCTTAACATTCCTTCGCGTATAGGATCGACAGGAACTAATCGCCGTTCTTTTAAAACAACAACTTCAGATTCTTTAGGTCCTTCATTAGTATCTGATGAACTGCGACGACTTAGGTCTGTTAGATATAGAAAGAAAGAAAAATAGGTTAATTTGAAAATGAAAATATTAAATTTTGTATTAAAAATATTAAATAATCTTACAACTTCCACTTGTCTCTTCAATTCCACCGATTTTTTTCTTTCCCTTATTAATTCCAAGTCGATTTAATCGTCTTTCTACTCTCCGTCTTGCTATTTGAAATGATTTACCTAAACCATCACCAGATCGACGTCCTTTTAATGATGAATGTCGAACAAAAGTTGATGTTAATTCAGAATTTGTTGGACCAGATTCTACATCAATTGAACATGGCTCTTTTGAGCTACTACGAAACCAACGGACAATTCCACTTAAACGTCCTAATGAATTCCGTTCGGAACTTGATGTTGAATCAGATAAAAGTTGTCTTTCACTATGCCTTGGTGTTAAAGTTGGTCTAATTGCAGTTGCTTTTCGCCGTAAATTACTTAATGGACTTTGACTAATTCTACAATGTTCTTCTAAAGTGTCAGTTTCCAATAAATTCTATAATTATAATAACAATAATGAAATATCAATATTTAAATGAAATTTTTAGATAACTTACTAATACGACGGCACAAGTTGATGAAGTACTTCGTTTCTTAAATAGTAATTTTCTTTGACTACGATTATCTTCTTGTTGTATAATTGGTGTTGGTAGTGCTTCAACTGGTGGTTGTGGTATATGTCTAAAATATCGATTTTATATAAAAAAATGATTGAAAATTATACTTATAAATACTTAAAATGATTTTACCTAATTACTCTTGTTGTTTGTAATGTTGGCATTTTTTTGTGCGGTCTTGGTGTTACAGCTAAAATACCACTTAATGCCACTCTTCGAAATGGTCCACCATGAGCACCTTTAACATATGTTACAAATTGTCTAATATCACAATATAATCCAATATTTTCTTGACTTCTTAGTTCTTTAGATGATTCCACAAATCTAGTTACTAATGCTTTAAATACAGCTGTTATTATTGGTGTTTCAGCACTTAAACCGCTACCACTAAAATTTGTTGCATAACCACCTTGACCGCCTGATATGACACCACCAATATCGGAATTGAGATTTTTAAACCCAGTCGATCGTTTATGGTCTGAATTTAATATAATAACAAATATGGAAGAGTGAAAAGAAATGGCATGCATGCGTCTACTTTGTAAGCGTATGATTTGCTTTTAAAATAAATTAATTCTTATAATATTTTTTATTTATATAATTAGTTTTAAATTTTTGGCTTATGTAGGTTATAATGTCCAATTAATTATTACTCAATAAAAAAAATTATATTATTTTCTATTTATATATGATATTTATGAATGCCTACAAGCCCATATTACCATGCAAAAAGAGATAAAAGAGAATTGATAACTTAAATGAAGAAGGGAGTAATAATTATTATTATAATACTAATAATTATAGTATCATACTCACTTAATGGTGATAATAAAGAACTAGGATCAACACAATAACCCAAAAATGCATGAAAAAATTCCATTATTTGATGTAACTGAGAATTTTTTACCATATTCCTTAAATATGATTTTGTTTGTGAACCAGCTTGTCGTAAAAGTCTTTGTAAAATTTTCTGACATTGACAACGTAAAAATTCTGCTGGTGGTCCTCGGAAAGCTATAATAATAAAAAAGTTTATATTTATATTACAATAATTTAGTTTAATAATTTTTCATATAATCTTTATACCATCATTACAACCATGTGGACAACCCAAATGTAATAATGCCCTTTTAACTGAACCCATACAAATTTCATGTGCATGTTCACCCAATTTCATAACACCTAAATCAATTAGTAATTCACAAATATTAAGTCCAGTTTCGAGGACACGTAACGAACATGTATTCGAATCTCTTTTGAATACTGTAAAAACAGCCAATAAAACAATTTCATAATCAATACCACCATCTCGGGTAATATAAAATGATGAACCTGGTGCTTCTGATTCATCAGCACCACTATAATCAATATGTGAATCTGTATGTGATCTTAACATATGACTACGAAATCCACCATTCAAACTGCCATTAGTACTAATAATATCTAATTGTGAATCAATTGAACCCTAAACATTGATAAAATTAAAATTCAATATTGAAAATTTAATTTTAATAAATTTCAAATTTATTACCTGGCGTTTCATATAATCAGGTGATGGTGTTGGTGTATGTTCAGTAACTGTTATAATTGGATTTCGTGTAAAAAATGTTGTTCTCGGACCTGTTGATTGTGATGTACGGATTGGTTTTGGTGGTTCAACATATCTGTAATATCTTAATTATTTTTGACAAATGTCTTACATTAGATAAATGATAATTGGTGCAATATATGATGCCTTTAGAAATATATATATATATAAACATGATTTATGAAAATGAATATATATTTTAGCTGGTGTAAAATAAATAGCGTAAAAATTAAAGATTATTTTTTAGTTTTAGAGTATTACCAGTTGCAATTTTTTTTTATACCAATTTATTTGTCATATTAATTTGTTTTTAATAAATTTATATAATTATTTTTAATCAACTGTAATACTCTAAATTTTTGCAGAAATACTATGTAAAAACACTAATATTTATAAGATTAATATGAAGGTTTTCATATTTTTAAGGTCTATTAAAAATATATAAAATTAGCCAGTAAAATACTATAAAAAGCTGAAGCAATTTTGATATGTTTATATATAAAAAAGTTGAAATGAGTATCTTTTATAGAAAAATATATGATTTCGTGTTTCTTTTTTAAAAAAACTTACCCGCTATCTAGAAGACAGCTGGTATAATTATGAGAAAATGAGATTAGATTAGATTTTTTAGGATGTAATTAACCATTTATAGAATTTAAAATATAGTGCAATTTTTTTTGTAAGAATAAAAATTTGAAAAAAGTGATGGTAGTGGTGTTATTGATAGCATAAAGTTAAGTGGTATATGTAAAAATAATAGATTTATCGTTATATTTAAAGAACTAAGCATTTTTTTGTTTAAATTAAAATTTATTTATTTGTTTTTATTATGAATTTAAGTATAATTAAAAATTAATTTAAATAAACTATAATTGTTTCTTACCTTAAACTTGGCATACTTTTTCCTTTAATTAAATTACTAGTTGGTTCACGTGCTATCATCGATGCTGATCTAGATAAATGTTTATCACCAGTATCAAGGCTTCTATGACAATCCTTTTTGTTTTGAAAAAATTCAAATTATAATTGTATATAATGTACAAAATTTACAAAAATAATTACGATTTGTTCGAGTGGTTTTCCATTATTCGGCATATCTAATCCAATTTTTTCTAATGCTCTATCAGATTTTGAAAACATTTTTGTTTCAATTAATGTCCTTAAGTCAGCCATTTTAACTTTCTTTTTCTTTTCACTACCTTTACGTTCATTGCCAGTAGATCCACTGGTGGTGATACAACCACTACCGCCGGTTGATTTTATAGTATTTGTATCTTCTACATTTTTATCTACAATTATAATTATTATATAATATTTTTTTAATAACTTTTATTTTTTATATCGTACTCGTACCATTTACAACAACTGCTGGTTCTGGAATTTCAATATAATCTTTTGGTTGTGAACCAATTGGACTATCACGAGTTGGTCCTTGATATAATGATATCTCGATTTGTGGTATTGGTAAAGAATTTGAACGTTTACGGGGTTGTTGTAATGGAAGTGTTGCTTCCTCAGAAATTTCTCTTAGCCTAAAATATTGTTAAAGAAATAAGTGTATTACTATTTTTTTATTATTTTTTTTTATATAAACATTATACCGATTATATATGTAATGTAAACTCCAATAAACACCCTCCTCTTGCCAATGTGATATAAATAGACATCGTAATACAGCAACATCCATAAATGTTGCAGCACCAACATCATATTTATTACTATCCGGTACTTGATTTTTATCACAATCCTGACCATCAATATCACATGAATCTTTTTCAGTTTTATCTGTAGATGAACTACCCTTAGTACTGGTTGTTTGACCTTGTGCTCTAGTATATTTTTCAGATATTTTTTCTTGATCAAATTCAAATCTTGTTGCATATTTATCAATACGTTCTCGTGACTGAATTGATTGTTTACTACTGCGACGACTTGGTGACTGTTGTAACACACTAACATCAGCCTATCAATTATTTATAATTTGAATTAAAAATATTATATAAAAAGAATTTATATAGTACCGTATAAAATGATGGATCAGTTAAATGTATTCCTGATGGTATTCTAAATATAACAACTCTTTCTTCTTCAATACTGGATGCTTCTTCTGGTATTGTTTCTGGGAATACACAATCTTTTGGTGATGATACCCAAGAACCTTCTTCATCATGTTTATTATTATCTGAATATGTTATACTTTGTGGTGAATCAGCATTTGGTGACATTATATTTTCTGAACCCGAAGGTTTTCCTTTATAAATAGAAATATATAAGAAAATAATTTCGACTATGAAATTTCTATATTATCATCATACTTCCATTGAATAAATCAGCTGAACCTCTTCGACTAGGCGAACATAATAAAATTCGTGCTTTTGGTTTAACTGATGCTAAAAAACATGGTGCACCTGGTGTACGATATTCCCACATACCTTGCCACAATTTAATACCATTTTCTAAACGGAAATTTTGAAAATCAGATTCCTTCAAATGATGTATAATTGGTGCAAAAAGATATACAAAAAGCTATTATTGAAATTAAATAATATATAAAATTTATAATATCGAATGTCATTTTTAAATAAATTGAATTTATTACAGTTATTGTTGGTATTGAAAATAAATACTGATCCAAATCTGGTTGATCATTGGAAAATGGATTTTCTTTAGCTTCATCAGCACATTCTTCTGATGCAAATAATAATATCCATTGCATCGTATAAAGTAATTTGGTTTCAGCTGCTCCAATAGCTTGCATATCTCTTACTCTATATACAAATTAAAAAAATAATATAAAAAAATTATATTTTATTTCATAAAAGTTTTAAATTCTCACCTAGTATGAAGTAATGCTGCTGCACAATGCATAACATGTGGTAAAGCAGCTTGTAATAGTCTCCAACGTGGAATTGTTTTTAATCCTTTGGTTAATGATGGTGACAAACCAAATTGAATATTTTGTACCAAAACTTTTTCAAAAGACTTTATTCAACATGATTAATTTTTGATAGATTAGTAAGTTTTGATAATTTAATATACAAATTTTAATTTTTATAATTACCTTGCATGCTTCTTTCAATTCCTGATATAAATAATATTCGAAAGAAAAAAAAAATGATTAGAATTATTTAATTACAAAACTAAAATTAATAAAACATATAAAAATATTTTAGTTGTCATAATTAAATTTAGTACATTTTGCATTTATATTTACAAAATAAAAATAATTAACAAATAAAGTGTTGTGCCTGGTCCCTAAAAAATATATTTCATTTTATTTATTATAAAATTTTATGAAATGTTGTTTTCACATATGAATTAAAAATAATAAATACAAACATAAAATACCAAAAATAAAATAACTACATTTAAAAATATATAAATATGTAATTTATGTTAATGTATCTTAAACTTACATGATGTCCTGGTGCATGTTGGCAAAACTGTTTTACATTATTACAATTTTAAGTAGAATACGACGACGCATTTTTATATATTTTTGATTTATACAAGTGTGTGTAAGCAAAAGAATAAATACAAACATAATCACATTTATTTTCAAACATTTATTGATTTTAGGTAATTTTTTTTTTGTCATAAAAATAATTTTATGTGATTATAATTTCCAAAATTGATTATCTATACTAAATAAATTTTTGAATTTATTTTATATTTTGTAATTAAATAACTAATGAAATTAAAATAGAAAATTTTCTACTATAGACTAATAAAATAACTAATTAATTATAATTTTAATTAATTCTACATTAATTATAAGCTTATCATAAAAAATATTTAATATGTAATTCGTCACTTTTTATATCGTAGAATTCTGAATGTAATATATGAAGTTGAAAATGTGATAGCTTAGCTTCATAGCTGAATTTGCTGCTATCTGAAGACCTTGTTGTACCTATTTTTTTTTTTTGTATATAGATTTTTTTATGAATTTGACTAGAAAATAAATTGTCCCAATCTCAGGTTTACTATATTTATTGAATTATGATAGTATGATCATGTAGGAATGCCGAATCATAAAATACCGAATATTGCACTAAAAAAAATAGTTTGCGTTATGAGCAAGAGCTGATTTAACCATATGGCTGATGTGGATAAAAATATGAGCAGAATTAATATTCTTAATTGGAAAACCATAGCAATGGCAACGGAAAATGGAGAAACATTGTGATGGAGGCTAAAAGTTTACCCCGGACTAACAAGCCAGTAATGATGATTTGTTGAATAAGCCGTATATAACAAATGGATGCAAACGCAGCAGAAAATTTATCATGAATTTTATAGTACTTTATCGAAAGTAGTTTACACCTTTTTTTCATTGACGACATTTTACGATTTGATAGTCTTAATTTCAAATATTAAATAAAATTACCGAAAAATATATAATTCAAATTTGTTAGTTTATTTATTATGTTTAATTAAGCGCGTTTGCTTGCTTGCGGCTAGTAAATAATTAAAATAATGATAAATTGTTTGCGATGAACTAAGTATACTATTCATGATCATTTTCTTTTAAGAACTTTATTTGTGATGTACTAACATAATATATATGATAAATTATCAAGAACAAGACTACGGAAAAAAGGTTCTTTCTAATAACTAATATTAAATCTAGTCTGAAATTGTGAAATAATCAATTAGTAAAATATCTGCTCGTTTCATTAGTAAATATTCTAAAGGAATCGTGTTCGGAATAAAATAGATATATTGATTACACATATTAGATATTTTAGAACTATTTTGATAGTCCTACAACGAAACACAAAATATTATTATTGAAAATTTATTGGATGCACGAAATATATTATTGGAAGATATGATAATTAGCTATAATGAAGGCGTTACAAGTGATCATAAAAATGATTCTCCATGAACAAGAACGAATTTCATATATAATAGAAAATGATGAATGAACTATTAAAATAAGATTAAAAATTAAATATGTAATTTAAATAATTATGCGTTTGTTTTATATAAATTAATAATTAAATGTTATACTTTCTACAAAATGCATATAAAATTAAAATTAGAGCTACATATTTTTTTGGTATATGTTATTTTACGAGGAGTTCAAGTTCGTATCATATATAAAAATACGATTATCTTCGATCAATAAATCATCTTTATTTAAAAAAAAAAAAACTAAAAATCTAAAATAAATTAAAAAGAAAAAAAAGTTAATTTTTAATTTTTTAGTTTTCTAAATTTTTAACTATACAAAATAAAAATAATTTATAATTCTTTTTTCTTTTAAATCACTTATAAATTTAATTTTAGTTTGACTTAATGTGATTTTATTTATATAAGCAAAAGCATTTCCAATATTGCAAGCAACATTAAAAATGTGTTTAAAAAATTAATTCATTGCTAGAAACATTTAAAGCAGCAGCAGCAGCAGCAACATTTATATTTTATTAACCAATATTGTAATATTTATTGAAAAATATAATTATAAATACTTACCATACAAGTAGCTTCATGTAATTTCCCTAATTTTGGACGTATAAATGGTGCAATTTGACGCCATAGAAATGTTTGAACAGAAACCGGTAAACCTAAATCCTGTAGTCCATCATCTAATGGACAACTATCAAAACTATCATTATTTGTAATAGTCATATTGTCATGGTTTTAGGTTAAAAAATCTAAAAATTATAAGAATATGGTCAGAAGAAGTTACAGAATTTAGAAATAAATTGAAAATTCTTTTTGTTAATTAAATCTAAGAAATCTAAGGACTGATGATAACAATTAAGTTTACCTCATAAAGTAATATTTAAAAATTGAATTATAATTTATTTGTTGCGTTTTTATAACTAATTTTAAGCAAATAATTTTCATGGCTTGATAAATTATCAAAATTTCCGTTTCAATCCAATTATCAGGAATGAAAATAGACTGAACAATTAAATGGTCAAAATTAGAAAAATAAAAGTGAAAATTAGAAAGTTTTTCAAAGTGTTTTTTTTTTTATATATTTCATTGATAAAGTTGAAGCAATTTATAGTAAAATTAATTAGTAAATCAACAAAAAATAACATAAAAAAGTTTGTTTAACAATTAAATAGAAATATTTAAGTAATTTTATAAAGGACATTATCCATTATTAGCGAATTTATCCATTATTTCAAATTATTCAAATAAACTATTACGAATTTTGTAAAAAAATGACTTTTCAACTAGTAATATTTTTATTTACTCTGATTTTATATACATTTATATTTATGCTAAGGATAAAAGCATAAATAAAATCATAAATTTAATTAATAAATATTTCATAATATTTATAACAAAAAATTAATTTTATTATTTTGGTTAACATCTGTTCAATTTTAATTATTATTTTGTTATAACGCAGACTCCGATCGTACTCATTTCAGCATCCTCTATATCCTTTAATATATCCAAAAAATATCCACCATTTTGGAAAAATCAGGATCAAAATGTTACGTAATAAATATTTTACATTAATTTTTTTTTTAATAAATTAAATTCACTTAAATTTACTGATATACAAATTATGTATAAATAAAGATAAGTTCTTATCACGAGTAATAAAATCAAAAAAAATTACTATAATCACTTAATTAATTAAAATATATGACAAAAAAAAAATTATATATGGCACACCCAGTTCAATTAAATTGAACATTTTCATAATTTTCTATTGATATTTTCATTATAAACTTTGCTTTTAATTATATATAAACATTTTCACGAACATTTAACAAAAGAATTTTCCAACTAACAAAAGAAAATTGTGATTTTTACCTTTTGTTGGTATATTTTTTTTCTATTTTTTTTTTATTTGCAATGTAAGACAAAGCTTATGTTACTAATGCAAATAATTCCATACTTCTAACATGGACGACTATTGAATATCGACTGAGGAAAATATTTTATTATACTAACTACTAAACGATGACTTTTCTCAAGGGTGTTTTACGTTTTGATGTTATACATTATTATTATACAAATCCTTTTACCGGATGGATGTTAAAAAGGATCAAAAATATTTAAACAGCTGATTTTTTTGCCATATGTTCACTGATATTTGTTTGTATTACGAGAAGTGGGTTATCATCATTGAAAAAAGGACAATCAAGCGCATCTGAATATTCTGAATGTCCGAGTTGGAATCGATTTTCTCTTATGTTTTGTTGTTTATTTGAGAAAAATTATTAATAATATAAATACAATTTTTTAAAGATTTGTTTTGAAATTATTTAGCACGTGGAATATTATTTCTATAGAGATTGCGCTTTAAATGGAATGTTTATGTTAGTAAACAAATGAAAGTGTTTGGCAAAGTATAAACGTATATAAATATATAATTTTATGTATTTATGAATGATAAGGATTTTTTTAGGTGGTTGATGTGTATCTGTATAGAATTTAAATGATGTGATAAAATATGACTGACCTAAAATGTTTTTCTGACTTTTACTACAATATTTTTGGGGGATGATATTCTAGACATTTATCGATTTTGTTTTTACTTTATATTGTATAGAATAGTTATATATATACTAAATCAGCTGTTGAATGTTATAATACAATAATTTAATAGTTTAGTTTTTTTAGTTTTAGTAAGATTAAATATTCCATCGAATTTTAAGACTTGTTTTAATTTAATTGGATATTTTATTTATAAGCTTTATAAAAACTTATACGTATATATAAAAAAAATAACGCGATTGTTTAACGAAATTTGTTTTTGAAATTAATTTTCATCATGCCTGCAGTCTATAGATTAGACACTAACTCCTCTATATAGAGCATTTGTTTGTTTACGTGATCCAAATAAATTATCGGTTTCTTTCTCAGGTCTCATTTTCTTGGTAAGAGAATGGATGAAGCTTGAATCTGATATTCATGGTGTAGATTTGATACTCGAGATTACTTATTTTAAATCATTAATATTAAAATGTTATATTTGATGGTATGTATTTTTAGAAGCTTTAAGATTGAACTAACAATTAATTATTAATTATTTGTTAATTATTTTGTTGAGTGCACTCTTCCCAAACTATAGGGGATATGATGTATGGTTATGTATAGGGGTTGCATATTGCTTGAAGATGAAATTTAAAATCTGTTAGTTATACTATAAATCTTAACTTTTTTATTTTCAAATAGTAAAAATATCCAATAATTATTCAAAATGATTCTTTTCATTGAAACTATGTATAGTAAATGTAATTAAATTAAGTATTCATAAATATATTTACTACAGAATTTTTAATTTTACCATTTTTTATCTACTATATGTAATAACATTTGAAATTTAATTATTTACTGATTGATTTAATAGAAGTTTTCGCCATTATATAACTATATATTTACAATTTAATTAACGAATCATTATTAATAAGCTTGCAATTTGAAGTAAAATGAATACAATTTTGTAAAAAAGTAGAGATAAATTATAATAAAGTAAAATTATATCGCAAACTAGATTAAAAGATATCTCTAAACTCCCAACTCATGTTTTTAACTCATGTTTTTATACAATAAATTTATAACAAATTAAAATTTATGTTTAAAATAAGAAATCTTATTTACAAAAATGTTGAATAAAAAATACTTAGTAAAATCAAAATTAGTCGATTATGTTAAGCAATACTTTAACTAAGTAGTTGAGTCTATATTTTCGATATAGTGAAGGTCACGTTCACTACTTATATGGAAAATATATTGTGTGCAAAATTAGTATATTTTGGTAGATACTCTTAAGATCAGGATGGATTTTTCAATGAGATTTAACATATTATAAACTAAATAATTATGTACGTATGTGAAAATTGAAAATTACTAATAATTATTATAAATTAAATATTATACCATTTTCAGATTAAATTAAACATTTTTCAAAATATTTCAAACATTTTTCAAATAAAAGTAAACATTTTTCAATATATTTTAATATTGAGAAATGTTTAATTTAATTTGAAAAATGTTTAATTTAATCTGAAAATGGTATATAAAAATTACATAAAAATATCTAATTTTCTCGAAATATATTGTAGTTTTTAATGAAGTCGATAATCTGACAAAGATCTATGACTGACCGGTAAAAAAATTAAATAGAAAACTTTAATAAAAATAAAATTATGTTTTTCAAAAATCTGAAAATATTTCATTAATTCAATTTCTGAAATATTCTTTTCGAGTTTAATGGGAATTTTTGTTGGTTTGTTATGAGACGTTATGAGTAATTAAATGCAATTAATTTTGAAACACTTAAATTATGTGTTTTGCTCATAATATTAATAATATTGGAGCCAATATTTATTTAAAACGTAAAAAATTCTTTAATAATATTCAAATTATAATATGTAATATCAACATTTTTTTTAATGAACTTTAAAATTTGTTAATAGATTAAAATATTACAAATTTTTAAATTTGGCGCCGTTTCAAAATTGTACCATAAAAAGTGTAAGAAAATTTATCCCTTTATTAAATTATAATGAATTATTTATAATTACGCATTTCTTGTTCATATATTTTATGAAATAAATATTTAATAAAAATATACCTTAACTAAACATTTAGTAATTTCAATTTGAAATGTTAATATAAAATTGGAATTTCGCCAAATATTATCTTTTGACGTAGAAAACGTGTGATATTTTTAAAACAGAAATATTTTTATTTTTTCATATCAATAATTTTGAATATTTTTATCTTTGTGTTATTTTAACAGGAAATATATTTCATAATATCATAAATAAATAACATATTTTCTTATTTGTTTAAATAATACAAATAATTTTAATTCAATGCTAATTATTGTAGTACTGTAATTATATTTCTTTACATTTTTACTAAATATAATACAGTAAATATTTAGAAAAAGCAACCTTACAAAAAGCAACTATTTGAAAATAGCAACCTTTAAAAAAGCAACTATTTTTCGATTCATTTTTAAAAAAATATTTACAAAAAGCAATTAATCACAAATAATATACAATAATATACATTTCTGCTTATAAGGGATGATGAGCAAGAAAAAAGCAAAATTAACACTTCAAGAAAAGTGCGATATTCTTGCAAAAATTGAGAACGGAGAAAAAATTAAAGATTTGTCCAAGTTTTATAATGTTAACAAAAGTTCCATAACAAGAATTAAACAAAATAAACAAAAAATCGAGAACTATGTTTAGAATTGAATGATATAACATCTTTAAGGAAAATTAGAGAAAAAGTTGTTATGAAGAAATATGAAGTCGAAAGCCGATAATATTAAAAAATACGCAAAAACATCACTCATCCTATATTATGTCCATTTAATAAATTTGTTTTAATTTTATTCATAAAATTAATTAATTATAGATTCACTATAAGTAAGGTGTTTACTAATATTTGAACAATTGTTAAAACTATCCTTATTTTGAATTAATATTATCGCGGTTGAAATATAATATATAATAAGTCGTTTACATTTTGTTTTTTTATTTTAAAATGTAGAAAAAAAAAATTGCATACTTTATTTAAAAAAAGCAACAAAAATTTGAAAAAGGCAACATTTGAAAAAAAATCGATTCAGAAAAGTTGCTTTTTCTAAATATTTACTGTAATATAATCTAGGGATAGAACAAAATTGGGCGTTTAGTAAAACAGTGCTCATTTCAGGAATGTGTAAAATTTCTATAAAACATCAAGAATACATTTTATACAGTGTGCCGACGAATTAGATTATGATAAAATACGTCATTGGATTCAAGTAATAATTACTAGAGGATATTACTATACGCCCTTGTTAAACGGACTGGTATTTTTCGATCACAATACTTTATAGTTATTCCATAACTAGGTGAGTAACATTTTCCATATTTTTTCCCGGGAAACGGACAATTTTTCTCGAGATTCCCGGGAAATTCAAAAAATACATAAATTAATCGTAGTCAAAATTATTATAATATTGAAAAATTAAATAAAAACATAATTTTATTGGAAATAAAATATTCTTAAAATATGTATAATTTGCAAAAAAAAAAAACATATTACATATAAACATTTTTCTTTTTTCGCTGCACATTTCTTTAGTTAAGTATTTCCACACGAATCTTGCCTTGATGAATTAAATTGCTCTGTACTAACATCAATAGAAAATTGCATATAGAAATAACAACAAAAATAAATATTGCAGTATAAAAACTTGGACTACATTGATAGTATCAATCAGTTCAGTACCGATTCGTTCAGTAAAATTCAAATTTGATGTATTCATATATTTTGTATGGAAAATCGATTGAATGAACACATACATCTGTGCGATTGAATTCGATTCGAAACCATCAAATCGAATGAGTTTGAAACGATTGAAATTATACGAATTCAAACTGAAGTAAATTTTAAGAGAAATTAAATTTGACAGTTTAAAAAAAACAAATAAATACAAAATAATATGAGATTTAATTGATTGCAATCAAAGTATTCAGTCTACTTAACCAAATAGTGCTTAAGTCAAATAGTTTCATGTTTCATGAACGCAATCATTGATTTTCGATAGATTTTATGCCTATTTTTTCTCTTTAATATCGAAGTCGTAGTATTTTTTGACAATATTTTTGAATATTGGAATAGATTGTACGAGAAATAAAGTTTAATTAATTAAATATGTTATGATAAATGATATATCGTATTCTAATTTAAAATATATTCATTTTGTTATCTCAATTGAAACTATGTATAAAAATTATTATTAAATTTGTGAGGATTTACTTGACAAATGACAATTATTTATATACTCTGAAATGTTAATGAATAATTTAATATCTATACTATTGTCAATCATTATTAAGAATATCTGGGATATTCTTAAATTTGATATTCTTAACCTTTAAAACAGAATTATTTAATATAAATTATTAAAATTTAAATAACTTTAAGTGTATATATATATATGTATATGTACCTAAAATAAAAATAACAATCAAATTTTTGTTATATCGTGTCATAAAAATAACTTAATTTTGCTCTCAAAATCTCATAAATAGAAAATTACAAAAATTTCACAAACATTTTCACAATGAAAAACAGATAAATGATTCAAATATCTACAAAAATATATGAAATTTTTTTCTGCCTTGGTATCGAGATAATATGAAATTATATTACTGAGGTACAAGAAAGAAAAAAAAACGACGACGACGACGCAATCTAAGGTATTCTTTGCTTAAAGATCTGTGTCATTTCATTTAAAAATAGCTATTTAAAATTTATATATTCATTTTGTTGTTACAGTATATAAATATAATAATATGATTCTATATGTTTCCAGAGTTAGGCAAATAACTGAAATATACAATTAGAAAAATATTTTCTGTTAAAAAAAAAATTTCCCGAGATAAACAAAAAAATTATGCGGGATATCGAATATTGTGGGAGAGCATACTCTAACGCTATACAGTATAAAACAATTATTTTTATATAGTTTTATTTTATTTTTTTTGGCACTGTACCAATATTTTTTTTTGTATGATTTTGAAAAGTGAAGACCATCAGGAATGTAGTAAGGTGGACAAAAATTTCCTGGTAATATAATATTATTGGTTCATGAATTTTCGCAGAAATGTAATATTGTTATTGTACATTGAGTCGCATAATAATATTTACATGTACCTAGTGGAGAATCCAGCTGTCAGATCACAGAATATAAGAGAAATTATATTGTTAAATTTGCCGACCTTACAACTCTGTCATATAAATTTTTTGCAGGATATTTAAAACTTTAAATTGTTAGTAATGAAAAGAAAATATAATTAAGTTTTTGCAAATTATCACACTTAAGAATGGGCCCTGCTAGGAGATTAATAGTGAAGGTTTATTACTCCCTTTAACCATCGCCGGATCCACCACTGCATTATAAAAAAGATACATTTAAATTCATCGCAAATTAACATCTAAAATGATCAATTCTAAATAAAAAAGTATTTAAAAGTTTTTAATTACATTTTACTAATTTTTGGTACCCTTAAACGACTCTGTTCAATTTTAGCTTGTTCTAAGTACATGGACCTTCTTCTTACATTATACTTACAAAAATTATACATCTTTAAATATTTGAATATTTTGCCTATTACAAATTTTAATATCATATAGGCAAAAATAAAAAAAAATTACTTTTAGCATAAAATTTATAAATAGACTAAAAGAAAATTCAAATTTTTTTTTTTGTTCTTTTTAGTGTTGGAAAATTTAAAACCGAACTAAACCGATTAAATGTAAATTTGAAAAGTTTTTTTATTTATAATATATACATACATATATACATAAAATTTAAGTCTGCTGGTGCTAACCTATTGGACTGTAGTATACAAAAAAGAATACTTTTCGATCTTATATCACCCAAGTAAGTGATCAGTCGAGTCCGAGCTTTTTCGCGAGTTAGATAAATTCACCAGTCAAAAAACACAAAATGGTGAGAAAAATAAAAAAATAAAAATTAAAGTGAAATTATAAAAAGAAAAAAAAAAATTTATATATACATAATTAAATATTAAAATATATATTTTGCAACAAAATAAAAAAATATTAATAATATATATATAATTAAATTATGGATTTCATCTTTTTCAGGCCGATGTTCCAAGACGTGAAGTTGAAAGTAAGTTTTATTATATACAAGATTTAAAAATTTCCTTCAAAATAACCTTCAAAATGTACAAAAATAAAATATATATAATATAATATCCTCTTAAAAATTACTATATATTTAAAATAGATCTAAAAAACTTATAAAAAACAACTAAAATGACTTATGTAAGTAAGCCATACAAGGAAAACTATAAAGAAATAACATAAGTGAAATTATCATATCAAAAAAAAAAATATTAGTGGAATTATAAATTGTGAAAAAAAGGATTAATGGTGAAAGTGGACAATATAAAAAGGACATAATATTATAAAAGAAACTATAAAAATATGTGAATTAATTTATATTATATTTTAAGTTACATAATAGAAAAGTAATATATACATACAAACATAATATTCGTATATATTTGAAATACACAAAAGGAAAATGAAAATTTTTATTGTACATAATTTTCATGTTAAAAACAGTTTTCTTATTTTTTTTAAGTTAAAATATATTTGTGATATTTTTAGCTTTTCGGCCATGTTCTATTATATTAAGATCGGGGCCGCCGATGAGCATGTCTTATTTTGGTGATTATTGCCAACAACAAAATTGAAAAACTTTTTTGAAAATCTCAAAAATAACAAAATTATGTGTGTTCTAATTTTGGCTACGACTACTTAAATTATGCTCTCTCTGGTTCTCAAGGAATTTTACTATATCGAATTTCGAAAAAAATCATTATTATCGATGTATATATAAAAATTGTATATATATATTTAAATTATTTTTTTTTTAAAAATAATTTTCATAATCATTTTTAAAATATGAATATTAAATTATTTGTATGAAATTATTGAATTTTTGTAATTACATGAATATAAAATATTAAATTTTGCTAAATTTCAATAATTTCTTAGAAATATTTTTTTTTTGTAATTATAGAATGTATAAGTCATTATAGAATAAATACCATAAATATTGAAACTCTTCAATGAATAACCTTGAAACTATGATAATTTATATATTTATGTAGCTATCAAAATATAATATTGAAAATAATTTTTAAAATATTAAATCACTGTTAAGCTATGCCATAATTGTTAAGTAGTATTAAATATATTTTATAATAAAAGAATTACAGGCCATCACAAATTTAATTAAATTTATGATACCAATAATTAAATTTTATCTAAATTCTTATCGGAAATCAGAATATATAAATTATATGATATATTTAATATTTGTTATAGATAAATAATGATAACACGGAATCTACTGTAGTGGACATAGAAAAAATTGAAGCCCTAAAGTCAATTTACACTATAGTAGTTTCCGGTTTATCATTATGTATTTAATTTTAACAATCACCGATAATGATTATGTAGAACTCCACTCACGATTACATGGTTTTTAACTTTAATAAATGACAATTTTTGTATTTTTGAATTGTTACCTATGTAGGCGATTGACATATATATGTCAAATTAATTTTTATATTTTATTTTAAATTTATAAATTGAATTTATTCACAAAAATTAATCTGTATTAATAAAATGCATCATTAATTTTGAAACATTTTATAACTTTAAAATAATATGACTCATAATTGTTGATTCGAATAATATTTATTAAGAGTGAATTCTATCTATAAATAGTAATATCCTATCTAGTTAAGAAGCTTATTATTTATTCTGAGTTCAATCAGCAACAATTTTCCTATTAATATCCCTCAATTACGGGGCAGTTAATACTACAGGGATACTTTTTTTAAAATAACGCGTTCTACATAAATATGAAAAATGAAATTATATCTGCATATAAGTATATGATATTTTCTACGATATTTTAATATACGATATACACAATATTGTGAAGTGTTTTATCGTAAGTGCAGAAATCTAAGTGAAATTAAAATGAAAAAAAAAAAGGAAATTTTGATAATTTTTAATTCAAAAATAATGTAAGTTTCTTTTATATATAAAAAAAAATACGATGTTGTGTAAAATGTTACGTTTAATTTATGTAATCCATGATGAAAAGAACACGTGTTTAGTAGATGATTGCGTATATTCACATTTTCCTATTATATCCTTTTCCAAAAATATATTTTTTTAATTTTTGCATGAAAAAATACGAATTTGTTTTTTGATATTTTCAATCATAGTTTTTTTTTATATTATTTTTTCATTATTTTTTGATATCGTAGTTTTTCATAATTTTCAATATTTCATATGAAATATTAGTTTTTATTGTTTGTCAAAAAATGAACCGTGTATTGTATAAGTTTTAGTGTAATTTGTGTAACCTAAGTATTGTATTATTAAGTTTACCATTATTTTTAGATACAGATTCAACACTATTTCCAACAAATATTTTTCCAACATTTTTATACTTAAATATGTAGTAATCTTTAGACTAAGTATATTTTTTGTTACTTTATAAATTCATTCAAATACACTGCAAATGAATCAAAAATGATTTACTTTTTTAGTGTTGCAATTGAAAAACATATAATCACAAATTTAAAAAAACACATCACAATTTTGGTAATTTCCACGAATCACAAATCTTCGTTTTACAAAAAAAAGTATAGTTTTGATTTCATCGCATTATGTTTTCCATGAAAAAAAAAAATCCTTTTTTGTAATGTGTAAAACCTAAATAAATTTTTAAATGTCCATGAAATTTTTAATTTTATGTTTTCTTCTTTATTGAAATTAACTATATAAAATCATTTTAGATATCGATATGGTTTTCGATATTATGGCATGCAAAGGACAACTTGATTGTTTTGAATTAGGAGATGCTTTACGTGCTCTTAACTTGAACCCAACTTTAGCACTTGTTGAAAAAATGGGTGGCACAAAAAAGAAGGGTGAAAAAAAAATCACAAAAGAAGAATTCCTTCCAATTTATGCACAAGTTAAAGGTAACAAGGAACAAGGTTGCTACGAAGATTTCCTTGAATGTCTTAAATTGTACGATAAAGAAGAAAATGGTTTAATGCTTTTAGCTGAATTAAATCATGCTCTTCTATCATTAGGTTAGTAATAAATTGGATTAATAATTTTTTTACAAATACCATAAAATATTTTTTTTACACTTTATAGGTGAAGAATTAGAAGAAGAACAAATCGCAGAGCTTTTCAAGGACTGTATGGACCCAGAAGATGAAGAAGGATATATCCCATATGCCCGTAAGTTTTATAATAATATTTCGTATAGTCATCAAGAATAATTTAAAAGTTTTAATGTGTTAAGTGTAAGGAAATTTTATTTTTGATATGTGTAAAATAGTTTTAATAATTTTGAATTTGCTCTGAAATTGTTAAATGGTTGCAGGTATTTTTTTGATATCCAACAATCAATCGTTATCATAAAGAACATATCCTTTTTTTAACGATTGATCGTTTGCATATCTTAGAATAAATGTCTTAAAAAATATTTAATTTGATTTGAAGTAAAACTTAGACATTTAATAGTTAATTAGCTACTAGAGTTTAAAGTTATTGAACAAGTACAAGTATTAGTATGAAAATTTAGATTAGTATTTCCTAGCATATAATATTTTGATAACAAATAATTTTAATTAAAAAAAAATTACTTAGTATTTCATATAATTTAAGCACTATATTTTTCAGTAATTAAAATTTTAATTCAAATATATTTGTATTTATTTTTATTTTCATATTTATCCTCATAAAAAATCCCAATACACTGTAAAAAAATATATATTTATATATTGTCAATACACATTGAAAAACAATACAAAATATTCCTTCATACATCCAGAATACCTCCAAAGAATGATGACTTCACCAATCAAATGGAATTAAATTAATTTATTTGATGTAAGTTGAAATTGAGAGTAAAAAGTGAAAAGCAAATTTTATAAAGCTAAAATTACTAATTTGCTACAAACAATCTAAAAATTATTAATATTGTATTTCTAAAAAAAAAAACATTAAATTTCAGAGAAATAAGTGTAAAATTAAAGCAAATTTGCTAACGCTAACTACTAATTCGCTTCTAAAAATTTATATTTTAAAATAATTTCCTAAAATTTTCTAAAACTCATTTAAGTAATAACAATTAATAAAAAATTAGTTTAAAAAAGTTATCTATAAAATTTAATAAAATTATATCATGCAAGTATTTCAATCTACACAAGCAATAAATATGTTTTAAATAGTTTGCTACTATACAGAATATTTCAAAGTATAAAAGCGAAAGTACTTGTGGATATCACAATAAGCCAAATCGTTGCAATGATTAGGACTGTCTGTGGTCCACTCTAAACGCAACCTAAGTGCTGATAATTTATGATCTGACCAGATACTAGGCAATTTATAAAAATTACAATAATTATTGTTGTCTCCATGTAATTACACAATAGCAAAGACATTAAAATATTTAGATGTTCATATTTAAATTTTTCCAAATTTTCTGGTTTAGATATTGATTTAAACATAAACTAATCATAATATCGTTATTTTAACTATTATAATTTTAAGCTTAATATTTTTAACCAATTACAGTTCAATTTAAAACTAAATTTTTTTTTAATTATATACCGATTGACACCTAAATTCCAAAACACCTTATGTTACACTGATGTTTATTAATTTTTTTTTGTTTGAGTAATTTGTGTGTGTTAAACCTAATTAAATATTTCAATTAATTTGAAATAGACTAAATTATTTTTTTATAAAAATATTTCATTTATAAAAATAATTATTTTATTTTAGAATTCCTCGAACATATGACCGAGAATTTGAAAATGGAATAATTCACCATCATTATTTCTACATCAGTTATTTATAAAATATAAATTACAATTTTTAAAATTTAAATTTTTTTTTTTTTTTATTTCAACATTTTACTTATATAATATTAAATATATTTTAATATAATTTTTATTTATTATTATTATTCTTTAAAAACATTATGTTCTTAACAAATTTAATATATATATATGTATATATATATAACAAACAACATAAACCGGCAAGTTTTAACGGCCATTTTGGGATAAATATAACAACAACAACATAATTTTATAATTAAAAACATAAAAACATCTTCGAAAATTTATTTTAACATCATAAAAACAAAAACAAAAAAAAAACTTGTTGGTTCCAAATTCGTACATTTAACAACAATCAACAAAATATCCGTTCAGAATTTTATTTTATTTATTAATTTATTATTGTAAAAAATAAATATTTGTTAACATTTTTAATAATTATAATGATTTTACAAATAAAGAAGAAGAAGAAAAAGATCACAATTTGTCAAAAAAAAAAAAACCAAAATTTGTTTTATTTTATAAAGTAAGTAAATTTTGTAATTTGTATTAAAATAATTTTAATTTAATTTTAGTCAGCTGAATTATGTAATTAGTTTATTTCATAAGCCATTTTTGTATTGTTTATCTTTATTTGTCGAAGTGCTAAAACCTGACATGGTAGTCAGTAGATTAATTAGTGACTATCAACTTACTACCAAAAATTAAAATTTATCTTTACTTAATTCAATTGTCACAGTGACGATTACACTTTTGTGATTGATGTAGTCTTCAGTGTAATAGAATTTTTTATATTTTTATTTGCTGTAGTAGAATTATTAATAATTTTTTTTTTTTATATTATTAATATTACACAAATTAAATACTATTTACCTCGACAAATACTTTGTACAAAATTGTATATAATTTAAAATATGATATTGTAACTAAATTTTAATTGAAATTTAGTCAATATTTCAAATTTTGTAACTTAATATTTCCTAATTTTATATATAAACTTTATATATAAACTTTTAATTTTTCAGTATTGAAGAAATTTTTAAAAAGTTTTACGAAAATTTTACTAATTAATAAATTTTGCAATGTATCAGTCAGTTCAGTAGTTTGTCAAGTGGACGAGTTAACTAAAATTTTAATTAATTACGATCGAAATTTAGAAATATTCATAAATATTTGTTTAATTTTGTATCATTTTTTAATCAATTTTATTATAATTATTTCTACATAAACAAATATTTCCCCATTTCTTAAACAAAAATGGTTGTATGAAACAGAAACCAGAGTTGTTAAGTATAATGTATTATATTCGTACTGCATTAGCGAAGCATTACCGCATTACTAAATAATTGAAGTTGAATTAATTTACTGCATTACTTGTAATGGCATACTTAAATATTTTCATTACTCATTACAGTACTGGTAATACAATATTGCATTACTTCAAAAGTAATGAAATCTTTGTATTACTTTACTGCATTACAAATACTTCACATTTTTATGTTGAAGTATTTTGAAGTACTATTATTTTATTTAAATTTTTGTTAGTGAATATACGAATTCTGCATTTGTGCTATTATTTTGCACATTACCGTAAAATATTAAATATAAATACCATAATATTATTAATTTTATTAATTTTACTTAAAAATAATTCCCAGTACTTCAAAGTAATGCACGGTACTTCATTGAAGTATCAAATACTTCGAAGTATTTTGAAGTACTTCCTCGAAGTAAAAAGTACTTCAAAATACTTCACCATTAAAGTGTGAATTAATTGTAATGCAGTAAAGTAATTTAAAAATTTCATTACTTTTGAGATAATGCATTACTCTATTACCAATACTGGAATGATTAATTGAAAATTTAAGTACAGAATTACTTTTTAGAAAATAAATGCATTATTTAACAACTCTGACAGAAACTGATAATATTTCAGCTGGCAATTGAATATATTAATATATATTTAATTAATATTCAACGTTATATAAAATAAACTTGTCAAAAATGTGATGAGTTATCGTGATATATAATAATTTCGTGAAAATATTCCATTCCAATGATAATCTAGGGCCTAGGCAATAAAATTATTAAAATGCAGTATTAAGAGACAAACTGAATGGTATCTATGAAAAATTTTATTGCTTTCGATTAACTGAACTAAAATAATATTTAAGAAAAGTGATAAATAACAAAATTAATTAACTATATTTATATAATAAATAATAATATTTATTTAATTAATTCTGAAATTTAATCTAATTGCTTCTAATTTTCTAATTTAATGTTAAAATTTATTACATTTTATATAAAATTAACAAAATATTAAACACATCAGAAGTTTTGACAAATCTCTTAATTATTTTTTTACATTTTATGTTGAAAATTTGTATGTGTTTCAGCTATAGGTGAAAGACTAGTTCAAGTTTTCAT
This sequence comes from Rhamphomyia laevipes, assembly GCA_963920725.1. Classification (NCBI taxonomy): domain Eukaryota; kingdom Metazoa; phylum Arthropoda; class Insecta; order Diptera; family Empididae; genus Rhamphomyia; species Rhamphomyia laevipes. The sequence goes on from OY987257.1 coordinate 29,667,350, forward strand.
TCGGAAATGTTCTATTCGGGTGTAAATTAAAATTTAATTTGAAGATTTCGATTATTTTAATTGTTAATTGTTTTAGTTGCTCGTATTATTCAAATTATTAAAATACATCTTCGTTGTATTCAAATTCTTACAAATGTCTTCCTGGATTAGTGCAGTGGGAAAACACATTGAAGTAAGGTTCATCTAACATAATTTAATTTTACAAATGAATTTATGTATACAAGGGAAAATTATTTGTATATGGGAAAATTATTTGTAATTTAAAATAAATTAAAGTATGGTGACGAAATACGAATTACTACTAATTCATATTTTGCTTGATTTTTATGAATTTATTGGAAAATTTTATATAAAAAAATCGTGACTGTAATCGTAATTCATCAATCGTAATTCTGTAATCGTAATTCATCAAACACTGATTCAGGAAAAATAATAAATGTTAAATTTAACAAAATAATTTATTAAAGGTTTCCCAAACGATTGAAAATTAAATTAATAAATTAATTAGTTCAATATTAAATGCAATTTTTACAATTATATAATATCTAATCCAACTGCTGCAAAAATGTTATTAGCTTATAATTATTATTTGAATTTTCATTAAAATATGCTTAAAAATTAAAAACAAAAACAACTAATTATTAATTATACTTATAAAACTAATCGAGTTCAAATATTTTATAAATATATTAAAATATTTATAACTTTAAAAAATGCCATTAAAATGAACTAAAAATTAAATTTTTTTTAATGCAAAATGGAAAAACTAAAATTGAAATTCTAATATAATATTTAATTAATTTTATTAATACAATATAAATATTTAATTATATGTTTATTAATTTTTTTAAAAAAGATATCGAATTCGTTTTCGAAATCATGGGTTCTGGCGCTGAGGGCATTGATGGCATGGATCTTGGTGATGCCCTCCGATGCTTGAACTTAAATCCAACTTTGGCTTTCCTTGAAAAACTTGGTAGCACAAAAAAAAGGAATGAAAAAAAATTCACAGTCGCTGAATTCATGCCAATTTATGTAGAAGTTAAAGCTGAAAAAGAACAAGGATGCTATGAAGATTTTCTTGAAGTCCTAAAATTGTACGATAAAAATGAAAATGGTACAATGATGTTATCAGAATTAAATCATGCTCTTTTGAATTTAGGTAAATAAAATTATATACATACATACAATTTATTTTTGAATTAATTGAAATTTAAATACTATTATTAATATAATCAAAATAAAATTAGGCGAAGCCTTAAGTGATGAACAAGTTGAAGAACTTTTTGCGGACTGTATGGGTGAAGAAGATGATGATGGCATGATCGTATATTCACGTAAGTGCTAAATATTTTCAATAACCTAATTTGTATTCCAATAATTGATAATTAAATTAATTGTTTAAATACAATTTGTTTTTAAAATTATTTAAATTATTAAATGTATGTACAATAATATTAAAAAAAAAAATTATTTAAAAATATTTTCTTTCTTTTTTTTATGTATACTTAAAATTATGTGTTTTTCCACGTTAAATGGAAAATTTTATGTTTAATGTAAATAATTAACACTGTATACCAACATAAAATGAATTAATACAACTATATAGAATTTATTGTTAAAATGATGGGAAATTGCAGAGATCCTTAAATAATTATATGGAATTTTTGTCTCATTTGTGAAATAATTTTTGTAAGTATAAAATGTATAAAAAATTAGTTAATCATGCTTCGAATATTAAGAAAATATTAGCATAAGTTTTATGCAAAACTTATGCTAAAAACTGGATTACACTATATTTGTATATATTTAATAATATTTAACAAAACTACCTATAATAAATAATAAATATAATAAAATTTTAATGTATTAAATGTAAAATTGAGCTAGTTTTATACTAAACTTAGTATCAATATCAAGAATTCGTATTTCCTAAATACAATCTGTGTAAACTAGCTAAATTTGTAAATGTTTATAAACTGTTTTGTATAAATTTGATTAAAAATTAACAAAAAAATAAATTTAAAAAAATAATATATTTGAAATTTTATTTTTAGCCTTCCTTGCAAAAATGTGCAACAAAAATCTCGAAGCATAATTAGATCAAACCAAAATTAATTAGGTTCTTTTTTTTTAAAAAAAAATTATCTCAAATCATTTTTAATTATATTCAACTTCAGGCATAATTTTGAACAAAATTTATTATATTAAATTGTTATTTATATTTTTTGTTTTCGTTTTAATTTAATTTTTGTTATGTTCTGAAAGTTACTTTTAAATTATATAATTCTAAAAAAAAAAAAAATCAACGTTCATAACAATATAATATAAATTTATAAATAATTATAATAAATATAAAGAAATTATATATTAGAAAGACAGTGTAAAATTTTGTATAAAAAAAAAATGTTATAAGAAAATAACGAAAAATCCAACAAATCCAAAATTAATATATAAACTAATTTGAAACGGCCATTTTGGGGTAAAAGCAGCAAAATCCAACACCAGAAGAAAAATAAAAATCTTTTAAAAATATCTTTTGAAAATGTATGAAAATATTTTAACAACTTGTTCCAGATTCGCACATCATATTCAAGAAATTTATTTTATTTATTTAATTTATGATTGTAAAATATTTGTTTACTTTTAATAATTATAATGATTTTACAAATAAATAACAAGAAGAAAAGATCATCTTTTGCCATATAAAATTTATTATTTTCATATTTTTTGTCAGTTTTGTAAAACGTTCTATATTACAGATATCATTTTACTTGCTGGATAATCAATTGAGACGTCACTTTTTAATATTACACCGATGCGTACTGAAATGTAAGGATAAGACCGAATATCTACTAAACTTTTACTTTTTTATTAAACATATTTAGACCAATACGTTAATACCAAATATAATATTTACTTTAATATATTGAGATTGAACGCTAAAATACAATTTGGGTCAAACTGCTTTACAAACACTTTTAGATACCCAATGCAGCTATAAACAACCATGATTCATATTACATAGGCTATATAATTGTTTATGTATATATTTTTTTTAATTTAATTATGTTAAGATATTAATTATTTTTCCAAGATGTTCAAGCAGTTTCAGTGTCAACATATTCTAGAATCTAGATAAATGTTTATCTGAAATTTTTCAAAAACTTGATTAAGGATTTGACCAAAAGAAATATTAATTAGAATCTGTATCTGTATTATCATAATAAAACATTGTTTTGATTATTTTTTATAAATCGAAGCTTCCCAAAACTATTAATAGATCCAAAAATTATTATTAAATTCTTTAAAAAATTAAGTAGATGCTACTATGCACAAATTTCACCCATGAAAATCATAATATCCTCAGAGAAAAGTTTTATGATAGTAATTTTGTAACTTTTGCATAGAAACTAAAATTTTTACTATCAGTATAATATAAAAGTCAATGTTTAATAAATTTTAATAATTTTACCAGGTAATATAGTAACGATAAATTACAAAAAAGGTGAAATTAATAATTCCATTTAAAAGATATTAAAAAAAAAAAAAAACAATTTATTTTTTATATTTAATTTATAGAACTGTTTGTTACCAACTGTTAAATATTTCAATATCTACGAAAATATTATAGAAAAAATCCGGTAAATATTTGATGATTTTTATTTGTACAGTTTTTTTTTTAATTTATAGAGTTGTCTATCATTTTGAGACCCTAAATTTAATTAAGTTTCATATCAAAGATTCCGAAAATTATATATAAAATAAAAATTTGAAAATTTAATTTCCTAATTCGAACTAAAGTATACATTAATTCCGGAGTATTGATATAGGTACATACTCTAATACGCTTATTCATATCAAATGTTTCCAGTTTTAACAGATTTTAATAATAAATAATAAATGTAAAAACTTTGAATTCAACTTTTTATAATTTTTAATTTATTTTATAATAATTCAACATAATTAAACGAAAACTAAATCCATTATATACCATGATTATGTTCCAAAGGATGGAAGTTGTTATGATTACTTTCCAAAAAATGATCATCTAAATATTTGCATCGTCTTCTACATTTTTTTAGTGTCCTGAAGTTATTATAATTACCAATACATCCAGTGTAAATAAATCCTACACAACCTTTCCCTGGTACATAAGACCACCTGTTTATACTCATACGACAATGACCTTCAACAAATGGTTTATCTAAACAATCATCTACAAGAAAAAAAATTCATTAAATAAAATAATAAAAGATTTATTAATAAATATTCTAAAATTTACAATGTCTGCAAGTAATTAGGGCAAACAGTCCCAAAATAGTGAAAATAAAAATTATGATTTTCATATTAATTTTATTTATTATAATGTATACTGGAAAAAGTTAGTTACACTATCAATAACCAAATTAAACTAAATTGTCAAAAAAAAAAAAAATATGAATTTAACATAAAGTGTTGGTTAGAATTGAAAAAAGCTAAATATTATAAATTAAATTTTATAATAATTAATATAATATATTAGTATAAATATTTGTTATTTATGTTTTAATTTGTTCAGATGTTAGAAAATGACAAATATTTAATGGTGATGTCTTCAAATTTATGACCTTGAAATTAAGAATTTTAAATTACTAAATAAAAAAATGATAAATTATAAATTTTTTTAATCGGTATACCAAAATAAAATTCTATAAAGTGAAAATAATTAATTATTTGAGAGTATATTAAAATATCAATTATTGGATTTAAAAAAATATTAATGATAAAATTTACAGCTTATTTGCTGGCTAAATTAAATTAAAAAAATTGTAATTTTTCAACGGCCGATTTCACAGTATAAACTTACTTAATCGTAATCGTAGTCGAGTATGTAATCAACATCAATCTAAAACACAATTTCTATCTTCCTGTTACCAAGAAAATGTGGGTACCTTTGAAAAAGACTGATAATTTGTTTGCATTAGCGAAATCAAGTATATAAGGAGAGATTTTGATAGTATGACTGACTATGTTAGAAAGAAACATTTATATGCTTACTACAAATAAAAGAACGCTACCTCCAACGCACGTCGCCACCTTGAAATTCCAGCCATTAGGAATTAAACAAAACTTAATTTTAGAACTAAAACAGTTAAAAAACTTTTTAGAGCTTCAAATTAAAATAATCGCTAACGAAAAATTGAAATTGTAGTTCCAGTGTCAACAAAACACACAAATAAACAGGTTACCCCTAGCTTTAGGCTTCGCTTAAGTTTAACTAACCCGATTATTATGTAACATAAACCTTCAATTTAAGTTTACTGGGTTTCTCAATCAAATCGTACCTAAACCAACAAATGTGAATTATTGTGAAGAAAATGTAGTATAAAAATTAATGTAATTAATGTAATAACTTTTTTCTAATAACTCTTAAATGTATTTATGAAGTTATATTCTATTTGTAAACTAATATGTATAATAAAAAAAGTAAAAACCGAAGCTTAAGCTATACCTATCTTCGGCTTATATTAATTATTGGAAGGCTTATCTTCAAGATTATCTTAAGCTTGCACTGAGAAACTAGAAAATAAGTTAAACCGAAACTTAAGCTCTGCCAAAGGTTTAAGCTTTCACTGTGAAATCGGCCATTAAGTGTTGCGATTATTTCATAAAAAAAATGCTGTACTACCTAAATATACAACATCAACCATTTTCTGAAGAACATATAAATGTTTCAGTGAATTTTAGTTGCATTTTTTGACCAATAGATGGATATCGCCAAAATAACACAATTGTAATCTCATTGTGACGCCCGCCACCAAAATTTATTAATGGTAGCAAAAATATTTTTTTTTTTGTAAATCAAAATCTCGACTCTCGAGCGATTATCAAAAATTTGTATAATTTTTAATCCAATAGATGGTACTGCAATCATTTAAAAGAATTTATTAATAAAAAATATATTTTATAATTAATTTAGTACATATACTAAATAATTTTTTCCTAAGAAGCTAAACAAAACTTTTCAATAATTTTTCTATTAATTTAAAAGCTTTTGGCACTTAAAGATACTAACTTTTATAATATTTATATTGTTCATCAATCTACATAAAATCGTCGGTAAGCTTACTAGCCACTGTTTTTTGTAATTCTTCTCGTAAAACAAGAAAAACTAAAATATTTTTTTTTAAAAAAAAAGTAAAGAAGATTTTTCTTATTGAAACTAAACAATCTAAATTATAATTATTCTCTAGTTTTTCTTGTTACGTAAAATTTTAACAAAACAATTTTTTTTGATATAGCTATTTAACAAGTGATTTTTAAAATTTTTTTTTTTGATTACAACAAAAATTCATTTTCATCCATTTTTTCTAGAACGTAGGAGTGTCTACTATTACTCAAATATAAATAATATATATATATTTTTTAAAAAAAAGTTTTAATTTTATTAAAATTCAAAATATATATATTTTTATTTATATATATAAATAATATATTTTTATCAATATACAAATAAAAAAAACGCTCTTTAAGTTTCGGTCAAGAAACTTTATATATATATTTTTGTGCTTTACCTGACGTGATATTTAAATAATTTCTAATTAAATATATTAATTTTCTCGAAATTCACAAATTGCAAATAAATAAAAAAATAATTTAATAAATTGTCTAATATAACCACAAAAAAAAAGAAAAAAGAAAAAGTAATTAAGATAAAAAAAAATAGAAAATTGTGTACATAAGAAAACGCTTATAAAATAGAATTGTGTTTGTGTAATTGTGTTTAACAAAAGGATAAAAGTGTATCCTTTTTAAGCAAAATGGCGGATGTTATGGAAAATCTTGTAGCATCAGATGCTGAGAAAATTGAACAACAACATTCTGAAGTATCATCACAAGAACAACAATCACAAGAACAACATGAAGAACACCGGGAACAACATCAAAAAGGTATATAGAAATATAGTTACATATAAAATGAATTTAAAAAAAAAATTTTTAAAAATATTATTGTGGAAGTTCGAGATAGAAATAATCAATATTTTGTTAATTTCTGCTAAAAATACACCAATAAAACATAATTTTATATAGATAAGATACTTATCAAGGTTTCGTATCATAAAAATGATAAAAAATTTGATTAAATGTTTCATTTTTAATATGTTATCAAAATTATTTTAAAATTTTCATGACGGCAAATATAAATATTAATTTTATTTAGAAAACAATTGACAATTAAAAATATAAACAAAAAAAAAAAAAATTATTTTAGACAAGTTTTAGAAATTTTGAAAATTTTAAAAGGAACCGTATTCAAGTTTATGTTTTGGTTCTAATTCCGTGATGAACAGAACTTACAAACACAAATTTTACATTTATGAAAATCAATACTTTCTGTTATAATTACGAGTGAATTGTATAGTTAAATTTTAAACGAGCGTACTGCCAAAATTCATTATGTTAATACAATTTATAAATATTAGCCCGATAAAAAATGGTAATGCATAAATATTGTAAATTAAATAAATAAATTATTATTAATATTTTGTACATTGATGGCATTAAGTAAATGTAAAAGTATAGAATTTGTTCACTACATTCGTCGTGATATATTGTTGTGATGGGTAGCGTTTCTATAACTAAGACATTACATTTCAAAATAGGATTAAAATAGTCGCATTGATCAGGTACATTAGGAACAAAGAAAAAACGTATTGCAATTAAAATTATTAATAATTTGAAGATTACATTTTACGAAAAATTATAGTCGAGTCGAAAATATTCTTTGACTATATACATATGGACTGCTAGTAGCCAACTTCATTCATGTAACCAACATAAACTAGTGACCTGAATAGCACAGTGTCGGTTTGTAAAACTAAAAAAACACTGTCAAAATTGATAAGGATTTCAAAAAATTATAAAAAAATATGTTTTTGGAACATTGCGATTAATGTCAATAAAATTAATATATAATAATATTATTTGTGATATTTATTTCGTGAAAATGGGGCGACGAATTTGTATTATAGAAGGATGCACTTCTGTGTAATACAAACTAAAAATAATTATAAAATTAGTTTTTATCTGTTTATTTTTAAATAAATAATTTTAAAACTTTCAACGATTTTTAAAACATTTGCTATATAACACGAATTTTCTTTTATTGAATTTTATATTAAAAAAGTCAGACCCATCTTTATATAGCCATTAGATTACAGCTATAGGTGTCCTAAATAATATAGGAAAACAATATTCTTTAAAACAGCACAATTTGTGTTCATTTTGTTACATAAGAGAAAAATTGACTAAATATATTCATTTTAAGGGGCACTGAATTTATTTATAATGGAAATAATTTTAATTTAATTGTTTTAAATTTATTTATAATTAAAATATTTCAAAAATTTAAAAATAATTAAAACAAAATCTAATATAGAGTAAAAAGATAGTAATTCAATCTAGCGACAAGAATATGAAAATTAAACTTCCATTGTGTAGTCGCTAGGTGTCGCTAGGTTTAGTTATTTTACTGGCCACTGTGCTATTCACTGCGCCACTTTATCCTGGTTTCAGTTTTCGTTTTCGAAATATATGAAAATGACAAACAGTTATCAGTCCATATATTATATAGTCAAAGAAAATATTGCTTTTTATTTTAATAAAATTTTAATTTAGACAAGTTTTACAAGTGTTATTTAAAATTCCATTGGAAAATTCAATTGTCAAAATGTTCTTATTTTACAACAATTTTACTAATTCACATTTTCACTTCTTCTGATAAAGAACAAAGAAGGATTAAATAAATCAATGGAATTAGTATAAGGTTGAAATAAATAAATCTTGTAAAACATTTTTAAGTTATCCATTTTTTTTTTATCTTAACATTTGATTTAATGTAGTCTATTTTATGTATAACAATTTTATGTCTAGACAAAGCTTATAAGTTTACATTAAAATGTTTAATAAACAATTTTTGTTTTTCTGCTTAAAACAATATAAGTTGGATTTAAATGTATTAAAATAGTGTTTCTCAGTAATGTAGAGCTTCATCATATCATTAAATATATTATTAAATCACGTATATAAAATTTAAAAAAAGTATGTATATGTGTCACAAAAAAAAATGTAAATCTATACGCATGCTTGCTAAACAATTGGGTAATTGCTATTTTAAAGTAATAAGTGTTATCTGATCTGACCTGTCCACAGTTGAACATCAACAAAAATAAAACAAAAAATTATGTTAGCTTTGTAAATGCGGGAATTGTCACAAATGTTTTTGTAGAGAAATTAATTTATATTGTGACAATTTAAATATTATAAACAACGTAAAAATGACATGAAATGTACAAATTGTAAATTATAATTTTGGTTTAAAGGGTGGAATTCTGTGTGTTCATGTGGTCATGACAATTTCAAAAATGTTAAAAAACGTTTTGAATTGAATTGAAAGTGAAAATTATATATCTAATTCATTTTGTAATGCTCAATAAAATCACACTTAAATATTTTATGCTAATTATTATGATCTAAATAAATAATTTTCCTATTTTGAAATTTGTAACATGTTTTTACCTGTTTTATTTGATAATATTCCATAAATTTTATACGAAACATGACATTTTTTTAACCCTTCAAAATTACCGCTAAAGTAATATTGAAAATGGGGTACCTGTAACTGATGAAGTAATTGTAACTATATAGTAATTCTACAAAAATATTTTATATTGGGAGGTATACTAATTTAAGAAACGCAGATTATATTTATTTCTCTCATGGCACGTTCTGATCTGAAATAAAGCCACTGTAAAAATGGTGCTGATTAGCCAACTCGTTGTCTTTTAGTTCCTTTTCGGAAATATACTTCATACTTACAATTCAGGGGTCGAAATACAAAATTAACATAATACTGGCAACAACAATTTTATCTAAATTCAGTAATTCGTGGGATGGCATAATATAAAAAAAATCACAATTTCGGTACATACGCAAAATTTATTTATAGTACTTTTAAAAGAACTAACCAAATTTTTTGGCCACTATTTATGTCTTAAGTATACTTAAATACTGAAATCTTTATTTAAACCCCTAAATTTGATATTTATATTTGCATAAGTAACTAAAATATTTTCGTAATTATTTGTTTAACTTCTTCTTCATTTCAATATTTTGCTATTTTACATAATGTTATGTGAGATGACATCATTTTTGCAAATGGTTTTGTTTTGAAATGTCCACAAAATCTAATATTTCGGTTTCAATTTCTGCGTATTTATAAACAAAAAAGAAGCTTTTAAATAATACAAAAATAAGAAACTAGTTTTTAAATGAGTTAATTTTTAAAAAATAGATTCAAAATGATTAAATTAGTAGAAATATTAATTAAATATTATAAATATGTTAAGAGTTAAAGTGTTTTTTTTTTTAAATAATAAATAGAATTGTATTATTGTAAATATTATGTATATGAAAAGTAAAAGCTGTTTCATAAAATTTAGAAAGATACAGTGGAAGGGTTACGTGTAGAGTTATGGGCTAACTATGAAGTTTTGTGATTGAAATATCGGTTGTAAATATAAATTTTGCTCAAGTTAATTCCTTTGCAACTCTACGTACTCTTATCTATAGCCTCAAAATTTGAGGTTGGTAAGTTTAATGTGGGTCTTCTATATAAAAATATCCAAATTATAAAAAATCATTAAAGTCTTTGATAAAATACAAATTTTGCTTGTACACATATCACAGTTTTAACAAATTCCGATCTTTGGGCTAACCTTAGGTTACCAGATTTTTGTTTTGATTTCTTTATTTAACGTTTCTTTTGGAATTCCCAATAAACTTTATAAATCAAATGGTTGCCATATTTGGAATTACATTTTTTATTTCTAATATAACATTTTGATTATATGAACGTGATAAAATCTTAGTCAAATCTATTAGAAATTTTAAATAAATTTATATAATTTTTCAATTCTTTTATGAAAATTTCATTCAATCTTTTCATTTTCTATAGATTTTGTCGGAATTACTGAAAGTCTATAATTCCTAATAAAGAAGTATAAAAGTGAAATTTATATTTTTACAAGTGAAAAACTTTTAACTAATAAAGTAATAACTTAACCACTTTTTATATTATCTTCTTAAAAAATATGGGCTTATTCAATTAAATTTTATATTTATTATTAAAATACATAATATGTAATCAAATCACGTTATGAACATATGAATTTGTTTTAATTTATTATTATTAGTAGCATTTGAATTATTGAAAGCTTTCCAATAACTAAATGTGAAAACTAGATCAGATAAAGTCGCTTATGAATTTACTTAAATGAATATGTTTATTAAAATAACCAATTAACACTTTTATGGCCATTTTGATATTTAAATCTATCATAGAAATTCATTAACGCCATTAAATTATTTTTAATTCTTATATTTATTATTATGTTTTAGTTAGCAGAAAATTGATAATATTTTATGGAAATACTTCAGTTTCCTGTAAAATTCTAGTAAGTAATAAAAACGACTAAATGAAATTATACCGGCAAAAGCAAGATATTTGAAATTCTAAGTTAGATTTTACATTTTTGAAACTTTCCAGAAAATTGTATAGTTTTTAGCTAGCAATAATGAGTATTTATATTAATGAATATGCTTTTAAATATGGACAGTTACAATTATGAAAACTAATCCATGAAAAATAAACATATTTTTCCATATAATTTTAATAATGAAAGATTGCATGTGAATAGTAATAAAATATTATGTTTTAATAATTAATGATCTGAATGAAAATTTTCTAAATTTACATAAATATTTAAATTGATTCATAAATTAAGTAATTACAATTTTATGCTTGAATCATAATCAAATTAACTTAGAGAAATAACAGATAAAATTCAGATTTTAATAAATATTTTGTTATGGTTTCACTTAGTACTTTTTTCTGTTATTACTTATTCTCTGTCTTGATGTATAAGGGTCAGAAACGTAAAAACCAACTCCATTCCATACATAATAGTCTAATTGATCTTCTAATCATCCGAAGTTTTAAGTTACGTACCCTAAATCCTTGGTAAACATTTTTCTTTCCAAAATAAATGCTTTTGGTATAAGAGCATTGAAAGAAGTAAAAAAAAAATGCCCGGATTAGAGATAGCCCTGTCAATCTAATCTCATATTTTTTTTTTTTTTTTGCAATTTTCAGTTTTCAAAGGATAAATTTAAAATTATTTCAAGTTGTGTTAATCCACTTAAGGAAATTTTCCTTTTTTATAGTACGAAACTTTTTGTACATAAATTTATATTTGTAGAATTGTTTATTTTACAAACTTTTAAGGTTTGATCGATGAGCTTAAAATGAACATTTGCGTGCCATTTGATGGACAATCAAGACCTTTAAAGTTTCCACTTATATATATAAATAATTTTTTATAATTATTTTTATATATTTTCGTAAATATTTAAAATTATTTATTAAATTAATAAACACACAAAACATTTTTTTTAACCTCGAATTTTTAAATACAAAAGTGCCTAGAAATAATTAAAAATTAATTAAATTCTAATAAATTAAATAGATAACGAAATTTATAATAAAAATCATTATTTCTTCAACATATTTGATCGATATAAAAAAGGTTGGTCAATTTTTAATTATAGCTTTTCATAATTTTAGTTGTGGAAATACGAAACAATTAAGGAAATTCATAATAATTGTCCACATATGTTTTCTATAATTTTCTTTATATGTTTAGGAATTATTTGAGGTGTGTGACTCCCAATCTAGCCCAAAAAAATATATACACAAAAATGATTAAGAAATTTAGATTTGAAAATGACAATGGTCAATGAAAATTTTTTAAGGTTAATATAGAAATATTTAATGGCTCGTTAATTTTTCAAACTAAAATATAAATTTTTAAAAATACATAATTTCTACAAATTTAATTTTTAATAAATATAATATTTCAAAGTAACTTGCAACCATCAGATCAGCAGATTGTTTTATAAATATACCGCATATCATTTCGCGCCAAAAAGTTGATGCTTTTATTAGCTGACTTTGAAATTTCATAATTAAAATTCGGTAAAAAATGTTAAAAACCAGCTGGTATTTAAATGAAAAACTAAATTTTATTTAGATTCTAGACCGATTCCATTAGAACAATTCCCATAGAACCAATTCAACTATAGAACTCTGACTTTATAAGCTATATGGTTTACTGGAATAACAATATAGTTTGTAACAATTTCGACAATAACATTTACTTGCAAATTTGTTTAGAAGAATTTATCTTCGAAAACATATATTTTTTCGAATGTTCATGAAAATTCTATTCTTGAAAATCGGCCACCATGAATTATTTACATAAAATGTAATTTCTATATTTTTAGAATTATAAGAAATTGTGTAATTTAAATTTACTATGGACTTTTCAATACCCCGTGAAATTATTATAGTAAAATCGGCCTGTTAGCAAAATTTTTAGTTTTTCCTGATAAGCTAAAAATAATCTATTCGACATAATAATTTAAAAATAACCAGCCGGAAAATGAAATTTTTTGTTGGTCTTTTCAAAAATATTGATCCAATGGGTCAAAAACCTTTATTCTATATATATACATCATAAAATATATTGTTTTATCAATTTAATTAATTAGATTTGACCTATAAAAATTTAAATAAAATAAATTATTCGTGACAAAAAAGAAAGTATACATAAATAATTCGTATGATAATATAAATAGCAATTTTCACATAATATTTTTTGTTGTAACTAAAACATATTTTGCGTTTAATGAGACAAACGCTATGGGTAAAAAAGTGCACAATGCACTTTATGATCTTAATTATATTTGTTATTAGATTTTATGTTGCTAAACTAATTATATTTATATGCTTCCATATTATTTTATAGTTCAACGTCCTATATTGCGCAAATATATTTATTGTATTCTTTATTTAAAAATTAATTTTTATTTTTCAACACATTATGGAAAACATAATAAATTCTTGTTGGAAAATTAGATTAATTTAATATTCATAATATTTTAGGGAGGATTTTAGCAAATGTGTTCATTGTATAGTCACTTTCCTTACCATACTAAAGAATCCTTAAGGAAGGGTAGGGAGCAAGTAATAATAATACAAAAATCATTGTTTCTTTAGTCCTAATATGTTTAGTTTTGTATGTAATATTAATAAAGTCCTTTAAAATATATGTAAAATTAATTGTTACAAAAAATAAAACTTTTATGGTAAAATTTTCAGTTTCATTCACATAATCATCACATAATTTAATGGTGCGGCAAAATCAATAAAATTTAACCACAGCATCATTTCATTTATTTGAATTTGTTGGTTTGTAATGAGCTTTTCATTAATTTTATTTAGTACATATATTTTAAAGTTCCTCACACCGTCTTTAGTGACATCTAGTGGAACTTTAAAATGTTATTTTAAAATGGGATTGAGTCTTTAATAGTTTACAATCTTTCAAATTGGATGGAGTCTTTGAAAATATTCATAGTTGATTTTATTCTTATTGGTAGTATAATATAATTGTATGTGTAGCGTCCTCTAGATGTGATATATTAAAATAATTTAATTATAATTTTTTTTTTTTTAAATTATTATTAAATTATTATAATATTGGTAAAAAACGAGTAATCCTGATAAAGTTTGCCAGGATATGAAAATGGTTAATATAACTTAAAGTTTAAAGTTTATTCCTAAGAAGATCAAAAACTATATTTTAAAGGAAAACTATAAATTTAACTGATTCTTCAGTGTGCTGATTTAATAGACCATTACTTGCATATGTTTACGTCCGACTAAATCGAAAAAAACTATAAAATATATAATATTCGTAGAAAAACATTTAACAAACTTCGAAGGGTACCAATAATTTATTTGTACCCTTTCACCACGACCGTTTCATGGTACAGGGTGTTCATGTTCAATCAACGCACGGTCGTTTCAATGTGAGTATAAGTTCACTCCGAACAATAATTAATTTATTTTATATTTTAACTTCCCCTATATTCGCGCTACCCCGAGTCAACCAACGTGGATTTTTTTTTTGTAATGGTATAATTAAAAAATTTAATTCCATATAAAAATTAATATAAAAATAAAAAATTCATTTAATTAAAAAAAAAAAATTGAAGCAAGCCCGTAAAAAACCAATAGTTTCAAATTTATCAAAATATATACAACTCTTTATTCATCTGTTGGATACGCGTTCTGGATGAATATAAACTGGAGCAGCAAACAATATACTCTGAGTATAGATAGAGGATCTACTGAAGAATTCCAAACTTGAAATCAGTTTAGTCACACCTCGAGATCTAATTCAAGACTACAAATATTTCTTGTTTTTGATCCCTTTTACGTTGTGATTCATTTCTGGTTTAATTATACCCGGTTTATTCAAAATACTTGAACCAGATTTATTGTTCCAGTCTGCTTTTTAAAAAATAAAATATTTATGAACGGAATATTTTTGAATATCGAATTTCATATTTTAATAAGATTAATTTGATTATTTATAATATTTTTTGGCTTAAGGGAATTTTGTGAAATATTTATAATATTTATTATAAAGATAAATTATTTAATGAGTTTTATATTTTCACTCTTAAAATTATTTTTACACAAAAAAATTTTACTAATAAGATTTTAATAATTCTTAAATAATTTTTCTTTTTTTTCCAGGTAACTATTAAAAAAATTATTTGATATCATTTTAATGAGTAAAATCATATGAAGTTTTTACGATTAATTTATTGCTGTAAGTCAATTTTAAATTACATTTTTTTATTTATATTTTGTGAAAATATTTGGAAAACGTGATTAAGGTAAAATAATGTATCTATATGTTATTTGTATGTTGTAACATAAAATAAAAATTAAATGTATATTATTTTAAGATTGAGTAAAAATGAAAAAAAAAATACTTTGTATTTAATAGAGTCAATTTTTTGTCTTGTCAATATTATATATTAATTAAATAATAAAAATCAATAAAAAGCGTATAAATTCTAAATTTAGGAAATTATAGTAGAAACTATTTTAAGAAATTGTTGTATATTCTAATAAATAATTTAACATAATATTAAAAATTTACATTATTTTATGTAAAATATTTGGTATTATATAAGAATATTATTTAATTTATTAATTTTATTTTATTATTTATAATATTAAAAAATTAATTACAAGAAATATAAAAATTTTATATAATATATCAAATTTAATGATAAGATTTATATTTTCCATATAAAATATTGTTATTTTTTACTGAGAGAATTTCCATATTTTTTTTTTTTAGATTTTCTTTTTAACCTTTAAGTTCGATGATTTAATGCCCTTGAAAATATTTGTATAACATATATAAATATAAATTTATGATTAATATAAAAAAAAATATTTAGTTCAAAGTCATAATATTAACTTTCATTTACATATAGATATATTTTATAGTTTGTATATCTATTAGATACGCACGACGGATATGCTAACCTATCTTGTCTTGTGGATTCTACATATTTTCATAACAAAAATTTCCTAATAATCATTTTATTTAAATAAGAATATTTGTGTGTAAATTTATTTGTTGAAAAGTTAGTTCCCTTTAGCACCCAACAAACGTACAACAACTAAAAAAAAACTTCAATTTACAGAATAGTTTTGTTAAGTTTCGTTATTATGCTGTTTATAGATATTTTGCGTGCCTTAATAGTTTTAACCAATAATAAAAACTATTAGTAATTTTAGTTTTTGTTTTTGTAACTAGCGACAATATAATAAAATATTACTAATATATCTAATATTACATATATATACATAAACATTTGTACATATAATAATAAATCTGATGGTTCTAATCATATTTAATATGCACGAGTATGGATTTACCTTGTATTATACGATACCTCAATATTATTATAGGCTTATGCGTTCTTCATTTAATAATAGAATATTTTTATATTTTTTTTTGAAAAGTAACATCAATAATATATAAATAAAATGAAAGAAATAAAGATAGAAATTATAAGAATATTTTTCTATATATTTGTATCTGAAGGAGTGGCACCGTATCTAGTAAGCTAATTATAATGTAAATCACTGATTTAAAGGAAGGTCACTGGATTAAAACAAAAATTATAAAAAAATATACTATTACAACAATTAAGGGAAATAAATATCCATATTAAAGGTTCCAAACAAATTTGTTTATGAATGTTCAAATTTAATGTCGGAAATGACAACATTTTACAAATATTAGTCAAATGCAGTTTAGAGATGCAACGAATAATCAACATGCATTGAAGTGTATATGGAAAACGTTTTGATACTTCAAATTTTCCAATACATATAAGTTTATTCAAAATGTTGTGCAGCATATATGACTGAAACAAATTCGAGATATGACGGATATGACTGAGACTACGGTCAAAAGACTATGAGTAGTTTAACAAGCATAATAGGAAATTATCGAATTAACAATTTTATAGTTTGGCATAGGGGTAAAAATTCATATAATTGATATTCTCAGATTCGTGAAGGGAACGATCTGGAGCAGTTGATTTTTTTTTATATTAATGAATCGAAACCTCTTATACCCAAAAACTGGCCTGTTTTTTTTTACTAGTGTTAGATCTGATAATAGCGAGTGATTATTATAAATTAAACTTTATAGTTAAAATGTTTGTTATAAAAATTAGTAGTATTACTTAAGTACACTTAAGACTTAACCCTCGATTTACATGGTACTCGATTTGCAAAGAAATGAAGAAAAATTCCATTTTCAATACGATTTTAGTACCGTGTCATAAGGCCATATGTCATGACTTTAAGACTTACTCGAAAGGGTCATAAAGCCATCTATGGTATGAGTCTTAAAGCCATATTGGTAAAAATTGTGAATATGGCTTTAAGACTCACTCAAGTGAGTCATAAAGCCATTATGGCGTTATGATATATGGCCTTATGACATGGCACCAAGATTTTAATATAAGATGTAGATTTGTAGTACACGATTTCGAATTACATTGTATACTTTTGGGGAACCAATATACCGTAAAAATCGAAGGTTATATTAATTTGATAAAACACAAAACTATAGTTTTGAGACTATATAGTTTTCTAGTTAGATCGTGTATTTCAAATCAAATACGACATTATTTCATTCATTTTACTTTACTATTAATTCTATTTTTACAATAATTAAACTTAATTGACTAATAATTTCTTAAATACTGATAGAAACTAAAATTTATATTCTACTTTCATTATTTTTTTCATGTTCATTTGTAGAAAATTCCAATAATTATTTAACGATTAAAATGAACCGAGTAAAAATATTTGAAATAATGATTTTAACTATTTCTTTTCATAATGATAACAACTTAAGTACAAATTCGGTTTTATTTAATTGTGAGAAATAAATCTAATATTTTTTTTTCATGATTTTATATAATAATAATTTATTACAATATATTTCAATATCAAAAACATATTACAACAAAAATATACAATTTTTATTGTGATTTAATTCAAAAATTTAATATATATAATAAATTGATATTTATTTAATATTCATTTAACCCATCAATCAATTGATCAATACACATTTGATTATTGAAAAATAACCAGACAGAGAATTTGATATAATAAAAATAATACTATGAAAAAAATTTGATCAGGATAATATTTTTAATAATGCGCGCCAATTTTACATCTGTATTTATTTAAAATTTACAAAAACCAAAACAAATGTGACGTAATCGTCCGTGCTAAGAAACTCTGTAGGTAAATGATTACTCTTAAGGACTCTGAAAGTTTCTTTTTTTTCCTTTCTTCAAACTAACAAACACGCTAACGCTAAGGATATCAACATTTTTTTTTATATAGTGTTCTTTTTTTCATAGTTTTTTGTTGTTAATAGTTCGTTGGTTTCGTGATGATATTTGTTAGCGCATGTCCACGAAATAAAAAAGAAAAAAGAAAAATAGAAAATTCTTTTGTATTTTTCTTCTTTGGGGTTAAAAATTATTTTGTTGCTTTTATTATTTTGAAAAAGGAAAACTTGGGAAACCCTAAGTTTTTCAACAGTTTTTCACTAACAATACCAGTCGAGTGTTGTCACCGAAGAGTTGAATACTTTTCTGTGTTTTATATATTTTTTTTTCTATATTTGTTATTTAAAAGGATTTTCATTAAAATTAATTTAATAACAAAATTAAATAAGAAATTAAATATTAAATTAACAATTTTCGAATTCAGGTAAAAAAATTATGGAATATTTTATTTGTGATTTAGAATGAACATTTTTATAAATTAATTATTTTTAAGCACATAGTGATTTGAGTTTACAATATAAAAAGAAAATTAAATGCAATTAAATAAAGTGAATTTAATTAAACATATTAAAATTAAAGTGTATATCTTTGAGATATATAAATATAAATAATATATAATTAATTTAATTAATATTTTATGTGCTTCAGTTTTGCTTTACCTAACAAATTTTCTTCATTGGCATTTTTTTGAAATACATAAATCAATAAAATATTTTTAATATATATAATTTAATTTATTTTAGTTACACTTGCTAAAAAAAAAATTATAAATAAATTACTTTTAATTTATTAAATAAAACATAATTTTACTAAAAATTGGTAATACATATAAAAAAATTCTTATTATAAATATTTTATTATAGTTTTGATTACATCAAATTAAAATAATGCTTTTTAGATTTCATAAAATTAATTTATAAATTCATAAAATAAAACGCAAAATGATGTAAGCAATAAAAATATCATTAGTAGAAAATTTTGTAATTTATTTAATAATTGCAAGCTTGAATATTAATTATATTTCTTAGAAAATTATTTGTATGTTACCATAATTTCTTAACCAAGATTCTTTAACCATAATTTTGTATATTTATAAATAGAAATAAATAAGAAAATGGTTATATTTAGCGTATAATCTTCCTGTAAGATAAGTTTAAGTTACTTTTTCAACTGAAAGTGACAGTAATTTAGGCAATAAAGAAATTTACATAATATTAAGTGGAGAAAAAAATGTTCTAAATATGAAATTCCACACATCTTTCAACAATATATCAAACCAAATGTTACAGCGTTTGTGGGGTTGAGACTACCTACCTTCATTATTATGGCTTGAAACTCCTATTTATTTAAGATGCATTTCAAATGTTTAACTTCAAAATATTTAGATCTAGAATCCACAATTTCTTTATTCCGCCACTGGTAAAAACAATCTGAAATTAATTGTAAAATTCTACATAAATATCCGAAACTGGGATCCAACCTTCGTAAAATTTAAAATTATTTATTTAATTATATTCTTTCCTGTTAGATTAGAATAATTTGCTTTTCTGTAAGTGTAATACAAAAGTAAATTTAACTAATTTTTTATAATGTTTGAATTTAAAAAAAGTTTTCTAAAAGTAAAATTTAAAATTGAATTTCTATTTTTTTTTTTTTTGTTTTTTTTTTTTTACAATCTATTATTCATTATCATTACCATCATTACCCTAATAAAATTCACAATTATAATTCAAAAAGTTTTTGAATTCCTACAAAATTTTCATGACATAAAAAATGTTTACTTCTTTTTTTACCAATTTACTTTCATTACATTTATATTTTGCTGCCAACAAATAACAAAATATAATACAAAAACCACTTAACTATTAATTAATCAGCCACTTTGAAGGTGTAAAGAAAATTCTTACCATACCGCCACCTTCTCAGACTGATTTTTACTGTATATATATTTTAAATAATGGCCAACTCTTATATTCATTATCCTTCCTCTATATGGGCTAAAATAAATATAACAATTTTGTCTCAAAAGTTTTTTCCATAAAAGAAAAACTTTTCAAATTTTCCGATGCGCAGAATTGTTTTCATTTATTTTGTTGTCTTTCGGGTAGGATTTTATATTGTCATTATGATTGCATGCAAAAGTACAATGAATTGCATTTTGAAAATTTTTTTTTTAAGAGAGGTGGGAAAAAAGTTCAACCAAAAAAATTGTATTGAAGAAGGAAATTGCCGCTAGTGTAAAACAGCTGCTAAAAATAATACTGCAATAATATAAAAGCCCGCGCTTTTTTCAAAATAATTTATTTAATATTTGGTAAATAGTATATTACATACTTATTTTTTTTGGGTATCGTAAAAAACTATTAATTTTTTAATGAGGAACTTCAAGAATAAATATAAAAAATGATTTCAAAAATTAAAAAAAATAATAATTTATTTGAACATATAATTTTTTTATAATCATATCGAAAAACTACTGCATTATTATTATTTATTAAAAAAGTTATTTCCATTTATTTTCTAAAATTGATCATTTTTCACAAAAATTCTATTCCTTCAAAAAATTCAATTCATTTAATAAGTTCAGTTTGGTTAGAACGCTCAGTGATATAAAATATTTGTAACTTTTGTAATTTATAATAATTTATTAATTAATTTAAAAAATTTTTAATTTATTATAAATTACAAAATCCAAACCGTTCATTTAACGAATCTATGGATTATCATAACAGGGATTTTTGGCACCTTTTCCAATTGATAATTTTCTTATTCTTATTCTGTTAATACCGGATCAACAACAGAATATTGAGGTGTATATATTTAATTATCGCAATACGTTGATTACATTTCTACAACTTTTTACCTCTGAGACCCAAACATATTGACCAATTTACCCAATGTACACCAAATATAAGATTATATAGAAAAATGGCCTTAGATATTTGACATGTTGCCCATATCTGATCAATTCATTAAGTACTTAAAGATTTTCTTAAAAGTAAAATTTTATTTAAATTAAATGCACAATTTTTGTTAATAGAATTTTTATTTGTAGTTACAAGATAATTATAGAAATAGATTTATTTAAAATGGTCTTATTTTTAGTAGATTTTATAATTATTTTCCTGATTTTCAATGAAATGAATATAAAAATTTTGTAAAATATTATTGTATATATATTTTTATTAGATTTAGAAAAACAAAATAAAACGTGGGGTTATATCCAAAAGGTCAAAGTAGTCAAAAAATTGTAATAGTACACACATTTAAATTTTTTGGAAACCAAAAATGACGGATACCGACATGGTAAGATAATTAACCATTATTTTTAATGTATGTACATAGAAATAGAAAATGTATATTTAAGTAATTATCATGTATAAATTGACATTTCACCAAAATATCATTAATATTTACGAAAATTATAAATAATCATAATTTACAACGCCATTTAGAAAAATAATAAAAACGATAAATTTTATTTATATTAATAAAAATTAAATTAACTATGAAAATTGATAATTTGAGCTTGTTTTACCTTTCCACATAAATTAAAATATTTAATATAATGTGTTATTAAATTTCCCCACAAACGATGTAAAATATCAGAGCGTGTAAAACAAGCTTAAAAATTTATCATAAATTTTCCACTTTATTATAAAATTAGAAATCAATCAAAGTAAAACTCGTAAATGGAAAATCAAATAAAAAATACTTTACCATTTTATTATTGAATTTAGAATTTAATTTATCTTTTGTATGTCTTCAATTAATATGATTTCAGTGAATTATAGAAATGCATTTTGTCATTAAGAATAATATTTTGACAAAAATACAATTTTTTATATGGCAATATAAATTTCTCCTTGTACCAAAAAGTAATAAATTTCCCCATTGAATATTTAATAAATATTTTGTATTTATATATATATTTTTTTGGAGACTAAATCATCTACAAATTTTTCATATTGATGAGAAATTTTCATGCTTAACAAAAAAATGGAAAATATTTTCATATTTTTTAGATTTTGTATAATCAATAAGCGATTTCGAATGTAGGTCATATTACAAATAACAATTTCATGACAATTTTCTTTTACTTATGAAAGTCACAAATAATATCTTCACACAAATTAGAAATTTAATAATAAAAATTTGTATTTATTTGAAAATTAATTTTGTTGTTGATTTTAATTATGATTTTCAAAGAAATATTTTAAATAATTTTATTATTTAATTTCTATAAATCATAGTTTTTCAATATTTGGAAGATATTTTCAATAAATTAATAAAATCCTAAATAAACCAAATTTCTGACCTTTGAGTGTAAAATTTCATTAAATATTGTCATATCGTTGCATATATTTCCATGTGTAAATTGTTCCCCATTTCACAGAAATTTGTTATAAATTATGTTTTTGAATATTTTAATTTTAAATATAGATACGTACACCTGCTCCCCGTCCACCCTATCAACAACCTCAATCACAAAATCCAATTGTGAGACCACATTTAAATCAAAGTGGACCTCGCCAAATGTTACCACAGCAACAACAACAACAGCAGCAGCAACAAAATTTAATGGCTACCACTAATGGTCAACAACAACAAAGACCAGCACCATCACCACTTCGACGTCTCGATAGTAAAGGTAATATTATAATGAATCCAGGGCAACCAAGACCACCTGGACCACCACAAATGAATCGTCCACCATTACCACCAGGTAGTGCTCCAAATCCTGGAATACAACAACAACAAAGACCTCCAGTACCACAACAAACAAATTGGTCAAATCAGGTAGCAAATCAACAACAACGACCACAATTTCAATCAAATAATAATCCTCAACAACAACAACAGAATCCACAAATGCGTCCACCATTTCCAAGAGCTCCAGGTCAACATCCAGTATCAGCACCAAATCAACCACCATTTCGTCCTCCGTTTCCACAACAACAACAACAACCACCTCAACAACAACAACAACAACAGCAACAACAACTGCAACAGCAGCAACCATTACAACAACAGGGACGGCCAATGCAATTACCAAAAACAGTTTCATCAGAACAAATTAAAGCACCACCAATTACTAATTTATATCAAAATAATAATGAAGATGATGATGATGTTGTTATTGGTCAAGCAATAACACCACAAAAAACTATTAATAAACCAGGAACAGGATTAATATCAAATCCAATGACACAATCACAATATGGTACATTAATGGATGATAATAAATCAACTGAATCATATTCAACAAGAATTACAAATCAAAAGAACGAAATAAATAGTTCACAAAATTATAAGGATTTAGTTGATGATCAGCCGAGACCTATAAAATTAATGGATAATAAAGCAAGAGAAAATGTTAATTTGGAACAATTAAATATTTATGGAAATAAACCACCACCAGGTCAATTACAATTAACTAGAAAACAACCTGAAGAGTCACAAGATTTTAGTTCAGTTGGTAAACAGCAACAGCAACAGTCAAATATTAATCAAAAACAACAACAACAACAATTAAAACAACAACAAAGTGTTGAAATAAATCATCCTGATCGAAATTCATCAGCTATTCAACAAAAAACTTACACCGAATTGAAAAAGAATAAAAGTAAAAGTTTCTTAATAAAAAATAAATAAATAAATTTAATTTATAAGCACGCAAAATATAAAAATAAAAATTTCCACAAAATTACATTTAATATTTTTATAAAATCATAATTTATTTTTAGTAAATAATTAATATTTACTATTATTTTAATTTACAGAGGGAGACAATGACAGCGGAGTAGACGAATCTACACAAGGAAATGTAAGTGTACATTCTTAATTACTAAATAAATAATTAAATTTTTAATAGAAATTGGTAGTTTTATTAGGGATGTAAACGGCCATATTTCGTGCATTTTTATTCTTAATGTCGGCTTTAATAATAAGTTAACTTAACAGAGCAATGATTTACTTCATACTCATAACGAATCAGACCAATTTTGTTAGGTCCGGTTTAATATGGACTGATGCATTAGAACCGAACAATAATATATAATTAGAAAATGACTGCTAAGTATAATTATAATTTAAAATATTTATCAAAAAGAAACACAAAATTAAGAAATTGTTTCAAAAATTGAATAAATTAATTTTCAATTTTATATTACTAAAATTTTCGTGGATGACAGGAAAAATTGGTAACGGAATTGGACTCGACAAGTTTCATTAATTTCTAATAATAAAACTTAAAGAATCGCTGTTAATTTAATTAATAAAACTCAATAAATTACTTTAAATTTAATAAAAATAAATTAAATATTCGATCTTAAAAATCCTGCATAAAATACGAAATCAAGTTCATTTACTGTAGTGTAATTTAAATAATCTTATATACCACAATATAAAATCTCATATCTTTTATGTTAAGCTATGCACTCTTGACATAGTTTTTAAAGTATTAAAATTTATAAAAAGAAGAAAGAATCCTAATAAAAACTTCTATCTATATACAAAAGTAATATTCAAAGTCAATTTTTTTCTACATTTTTTTTTTTTTTTTTTGCATATTTATATTCATATTTCTTTATAATTATCAATATTAATTAATAAATAAAATTATAGAAATAGATGTTAAAATTGTATCAAATCGACATCAGGCACGTATCAGATACAATATCAGATACAAAATTATATACATATATATTTCGAATACAATAAAAATATGGAGTAAATAAATATTTTTATATTTAAAAATTAAAATAAATATTTTGTTATTTCAAAGTCGATAATTCTAAAAATAGTTAAAAATTCGTGCGTGTCTGAAATGATTTTCCATTTATTTTCATAATATTTTTCTATGGATGAAATCGTTGAAGGACTTATTCATTTAGGCTAAAATTAGGCCCATTGTATTCCTCAAAATCATTCGTATTATAAATGTCTCGCCGGTTTACTGAGCCACCCGTACAATTGACAGAACCTATAGTATTGATTGCCTATCTTTAAATCTTGCCATGAGCAATAAGATAAACCGTTTACTTAGCTGCAAACAATATAAACCGAGCTTTTACTAAGCTGTATGTATTTGATGGCTAATAAGCTTGGAACGTCTGACACTTTTTTTGTAGCTTTGATTTTATCATTTATCAATATGTAAAAATATCAATCTATTAACTTTAAATGAAATATCTAACCTAAACGGAATTGTTACAAAGAATCTATAAAGGATAATTTTTATGTTCATCTTTCATTGGTTCCTTAACCATTTCCAAGTATCTGCGAAATTCCTAAACCAAAAAACACAATTTACTCATTTCTATTATTTATCTGGTTGTTTTATACATGCTAAAAATTAATTTATGATAAATCAAATTTATGTAATTTTATAAATTTTGATCTTTTTGTATTTGTATACAATAATCAAAAATACATTGTTAAAAAATCATAATTTATAATTGAAGTTAACGAGGTATCATAACGAAATATCGAATTCATAATTTCATAATACATTTATAATACGAATTTCTTTATATATTTTAAATTAATTTGAAATTTAAAAACTTCAACTGTAATTCAGAATAGTAGAAGATAATTCAGATTAGTAAATTGTAATTCGAAATTTTAGAAAAATCTTCGCAATAATTCGAAGTTAGAAAATGGTATATCTTAAAAATGCAATTAATTGTAGTCTAGTCATTAGAAATACTTTCCAAAGTAGATGTATATAATGATACATAAGAAAAGTTGAACAAACGATTGATATTTGAAGGGACTTTAAGAGTTTTGATTTGAGAGGTACAAATAATTTAATTCTGGTCTGAGTAAAATCAGTTAGTTAATTAGTAAGGGGGATTATATCACCAACTCTAAACCACTAGTTGGGCCATAAGTATCCCCTTGAATAACAACAATCTTTTCCCATCTACTGCTCTTCAACCCACCCCGCATTCTTAACAAACTTTAGCAGATCCCTGACAGGGATCCTTACCAACTCCTAATGTCTATCGAACCGGTAGTTACCTAAAATACGATACCTACTGCTGTTCAATGTAGGGCAATCACACAGCATATTGATATCTTCCGCTACACTCAAGTCGAGACACCCTCTACAATGAATCCACCGTGGTGAGCCCCAATCTCTTGCCCATAATCGGTTTGTTTAAGGGTTAAGGAAAATGTATAATTTATTTATTTAAAAATTATGCATTTTAATATTCGATGAAATGTTTCATGAAATTTTCGGAAATTAAATTACAGTCAATTCTATAACAATGTATAGTAAATTTAAGCTGGGAAAATATTAATGTATTTTTTTTAAAAGTAAACCCAATAAACTGTCGATATTATATACAATAATAATAATCAAAAATAATGATTTTAACAGGAAATACTATAAATAGAGTTTTCTTTACGGTTGGAGAAGTCCAAGTTAAATTATAGTCTTATAAAGTAGAATCCAATTGAACAATCAAAATCGCAGTTTTAGTCAAATCAACGATAAAGTAACATTGTAAGTTTTATATTCTTAATTTTGGTTTTATTTAGATCAAACCAAAATTATATTTTTAAATAAATAATTCTACCTAAAAATACCTTCCTTAAATATACCAGAAAAAAAATTGATTAAGATAAGGTAAAACTATAATAACAACAAATAAAATCAAAAAAAAAAATTATGATATAGCAATAAAAATAATATTTTTTATATACTATACCAAAAAAAAAAAAATATAAAAAACGTTTTTGCGCTGAAATCGATAAAACAATATCAAAAAGTTTCAGTTTCTTTATATATAAATAAAGAAAAAAACCTAAAATTTTGGTCTAAGTAAATTTGTAATATTATCAAAACTAGTGTCATTAAGTTCCTTGTAAAATCATCGTTAAACTTTAACAAACGCGAATATCATTTCTTAGTATATTTAGTAACTAATAAAGAAAAATAGAAAATAATTTTTAGTTTTCGGTTTTGGTTAGAATTTTCTTATTTTCATTTGTAAATGAAATTATGAAATGGTTAGAGAAATGCAAAGATTAAAAATTAATAATCCATTTTTATATAAATATGTTACAATCATTCAGGTTTGAAATTTTAAATATGCATATTATAATTAATTAATTGAAGTGTATAAAAGTTTGTAATTTATGGTATTTAAAAATTTAATATTCTTAGGAACGTAACGGACCTGGTTCACCTGGTTCACCACTTAAGACCCCAACACAATCACAATCGGGAATATCCAGACCACCAAGTGCAACACCATCCAGTAAATCAACTAAATCAAGGAGTGCGTCCAGATCAAGATTATTATTAAAAACACCAGAACCGGAACCACCTAAAAAAGGTATGAGAGTTGTGTCTTAAAATATTTAAAAAGTGAGTTTTTTATAAAAATGGTGACATAATATAATATTAA
Source organism: Rhamphomyia laevipes (assembly GCA_963920725.1). Lineage (NCBI taxonomy): Eukaryota > Metazoa > Arthropoda > Insecta > Diptera > Empididae > Rhamphomyia > Rhamphomyia laevipes. Next base: position 29,695,630 of record OY987257.1, read on the forward strand.
AGTAGATAATGTAATTTTGTAAAAATAATGAAATTTTCGATAGTTTTAAATAGTTTTATGGTCTCTTCCTTTTCTGTTGTTCTAAAAGTGAAAAATTGCCACGCAAACCAAAATATTTATAAAAGTAATTCCATATTTTTGGGATTTTTTAATGAGTATTATTGTATTCCAAAATATTTGTAGTTTTTCTTTGAAAAATCTTAGAGCAAATATAATTTTTTACCAGAATTGTCAGTAAACGACACATAAAATAGTACTGTGACCATTTTGTTCTAATAAATTATTATTAGATTTTGAAGCTATGGGTTGAATTCAAGTTGAACTCCAAATCCAGAACAAATTTGGAAACACGATAATAAAGTTGACACGAAACTAGTGAAAAAAGTGATAATTTAGCGTTAGAGATGACGGCGGTCACGGCCAGAATATTTTGGAGCGAAGAAAATAAAATTATTATATAATTTCTTTGATAGATGAAAATCATTTATATTAAAAATGAAAATGTATTTTCCAAATTGTACAAAATGAATTTTTATAGTGCGAGGATTAAAAATTGTATGGTTTCTATCATAATTCAGTCCAATGAATCCAACGCAGTTTTAGTTGCTGTTCATGGAAACGAATTGGTTTGAAATTCTGATTTTTTTAAAGAAAATGCAATTGTACATGAAAGCAGAGTATTTATAAGGTTTATAAATTTTATTGATTTTAGTCAATATTAAATATTTTGAATGTTAGACGAATAACCTAGCAGATGATTTTTTAATTTCCATTATCAAAGCCTGAACCCGAATTCAATTCATATAGACTTGAAAAAACTTCTCAACTCAAACCAATAATAATTATATTGTCTTGGTAACAAAATATTCCATCGGGAGGTAACATTTTCAAAAACATTATTATTATTATTAATGTAATGTAATTTATTTATGATTATTAATTAATCAACAAAAATATTATGACGAAAACTGGAAAATAAATAATTTAATTTTCCTCCTTAAATAAATCATATCTGCACAACAAAATCATTGATTTCTATATAATAAAAGTTTGTTAGTAGGACAAAAACTTTGTATATTTAAAATAATAATATAAAATTAATATTCAAATATTTTATTAAAACTTTATAAAATAGATAAACATTTTTATTATAACTCGGCCTGGAAAACTTTAAAAATAACTTTATATTTTATTTGGATTCATTAAAATATTTTTGTATTTAATTTTTTTTTATTGTATAGTTCCAATGAATAAAGTGAAAGTTGGTAATGCACCTTCACCTGATTTAAAAGCAGTACGATCTAAAATTGGATCATTGGATAATTCATCCTATAAACCAGGTGGTGGTAATGTTAGAATTGCAAATACTAAACTTCATATCAAACCAGCTGCACCTCGAATTGAGGCTAAGAATGATAAATATGTTCCACAGGGTGGTGACAAAAAGGTAAATTCAAAAGTAAAATTAAAAAAAAAAAAAAAAAATCATAATTTTTTTTTCATACAAAAACAAATCATATTTTTTTTTTTATCCGTATATAATTTTGTAAAATTGTAAATTTTTTATATAAATTGCAATGTAGAAATAATGTACAAAATAATTGTAGGTTATATGAAAAGCAACAAATTTTTACGCACTGAAAATTTGATAGGGTAAATTTGAATGTAATGCAAAAAATCATTGCAATAAAATTGTAGAATTAAAACAATATTCGATTAATAAATCACAAATTATATTTGCAAAAATTGTTAGTAAAAATAAAATTAGCTATAATTATAAATAATTTTCTAAATTAAAATTGAAATTTCTGATAAAAATGAATTTTTCAGTGAAATTTTTTATTTTAGGGCCGTCCGAGCCACATATAAAATTTTTGACGAAATTCGATATTTATAGTAAACAAAATAATTGAAAAAATTTATATCGATTCTACTATTAAAATTTATTATTAATTTTTTTTTTTTATGTTTTTTAAATAAAAAAAAAAAACGTTTTAGATAACATCAACAAAATTACAATGGAATGCAAAATCAAAAATTAATTCATTGGAAAATGCTAATCATAAACCAGGCGGTGGTGATAAAAAAATTGAAACTCTTAAACCAGATTTCAAAGATAAAGCCAAACCAAAAGTAGGATCCAAGGATAATGTTAAATATGTACCTGGTGGTGGTGATATTAAGGTAAATTAAATAATTTAAAATTATTTTATTTTAATTGTATTTATAATTAATTAATGGTTAAATGCGAGATTATAGGTTATTTAAACAAAAATTTTATTTCTGAAATGATGCTCTATCCTTTGCATGTCTGTTTTCTATATAATTCGAAAATTTATTTAAAATTTAATATAATCTTATTAATATTGCATGATATATTTGGATTGGATTCTTATTATATTTATATAATAGTGAACAAAATAATCAATTTATAAATTTGGTAATTTTAACAATTTATTTGATTTAAATAAAATGAGTTGTTCTTCTCTAATCTGGCCAACAAGGATAATATTTAGTAATTAAAGTCAATACCCCAAGGATATTTCTTCTGTGAGACACGAAGAGTCATTAAAAATTAAACATTTTTTAGGGATAATAAATAAATAGATTTTAATTAGATTCCGTGGAAACTTACTCCCTTGGTAGCTATTGCTATGCTTTACACTTTACAGCTTTAATTGGAATGTATAAAATTTATAAATAAATGTATGTACAGGGTGAATAATGGTCATATTAAACATTTAAAATCGTGTAACGCTTTTCGACTGAAACGTTAGTAGAGGTCACTTCTAATAATAATTTCTTACTTTTTTGTTGACATTTCTTAGTAGAATTTATACAATTTTATAAATTGTATACATTTTTTTTAAAATTTTCTGAAGATTAATAAAATAACTTTATTCCAATTGATTTTTTTAACTAATAGAATTTTTGTTTTTATGTATTAATTATCATAAATCACATATAGAAAAAGTTATTAGTTAGTTTTGTTCTTTCTCCTAAATGCTTGATACCAACAACAATCCCAATTTTCAAAAAGCAACCTGGCAATAGTAAATTTTCTGAAGAACAACTCAAAAATAATAAATCTGCATGTCCTTAATAATTTAATTTATAATCCAATTTTAGTTTAAGTACTCTGTCAATTATACAAATTTGAATAATTATATTTACAAAAAAAAAAAAAAATCTGATAAAGGTTTGTGGTAACACTCATTAATCAAATCCATTCTTTCATTTTCTGTAAAAATTCTATATAATTAATCAATATCATACTAAACATTCCTAATCAGCATTATATCTATACAAAATTATCCTTATAAATAAAATTTATTTCATATATTTAATTTTAAAATTTTCAATATTAATTTTATTAAATTAAAAAAAAAAAAAAAACAAACATTTATTTTTCGTGAAAACATTTTATTAACAATTTTTGAAGACAAAATCCAACAAGGAATCTACTCATCAATCAGATGTAAGTAATGCATTTTTATTAACAAATTTCATACATTTATTTAAAAAAAAAAGTAGTTTTATTAATTAATTAATTTATGTATTTTTTTTTTTTTGGTATGGTATTAACAGTAGTTTTTAAATAATTTAAATTTAACTTAATTTGTAATGTCACTCAATTGATATTATAATTTAATTTAATTGTTAATAAATATAAATATTAATATAAATTGAATAAGAAAGACGTACACTTCACTAAGTACACCTAAAATATCTATGATTTTGTATATGATATTTTTACAGATACAAACTCAAAAAATAGATATTAAGGCACAAAGCAAAATTGGATCTATGGAAAATGTAAAGCACAAACCAGGTGGAGGTGATAAAAAAATATTTGATGATAAGGATTATTTAAAAAATGTTGATCACCCTGTTGCACTAACACAACCTACACAGGTAAAAATAACGTACAACAAATTTAGATTTTAGAAATTCAATTAATTTTAATTTAAAGAAATTATATTTTTTTTTTTTTTTTTATTTTTTTTTGTATCTTTTAAATAATTATACTACACAAAATAATTTACGCACAATTTAATTCAATTGAATCTATATATATATAACACTCATTTTCAAAAATAATTTTAGCAAATTCTTTTTACAAAAAATGGTGTAAAAAAATGGCACTTCAAAAAAGTATTTTACGCCTATACAAATAAAAATAATTTTCTTTTAAATACATTATAATACAATTACGATTTTGTATAAAAGCAGAATTTGGTAAGAAGTATACACTTTCCACAGTTTGAAAATCTCGAATATGTGATTCGCGTTCCTAATTTAGGTGTAAATAATTTTTTGGGGTTATTTGACAACATATTTATCGGGAAATATGGAAGAAAGATAATAAAACTAAATTATTGACTATTTAAAATTAACGAAATTACGTTCGTTTTTTAATTTTTATTCCGACAATCTAAAACTACTATAATAACCATCCCCGACACTACAGATATTATATGTCAGTTTAAACTTTATGGCACATAATGTTGGCATAATTGTTTACTCACTGACACCATATATATTATTCAACGTGTTGTACAACGTGTTTTCAACCGGTTGAAGAAATATGAAATAGGAAGTTGTGCAACACGTTGCATAAGGTATGGACGGCATAAGGAATCTACAACGCTTAACTTTCGCTGCAGTATAGATTTATGACTGTTTCGGTGTGATGAATTAGGGTATACATTTTATTTGTGAAAAAAATTTGCTATAAACATTTTTTTACCTTCTATACTAGATAAAAAGTTATTCAATAAAAGCTTAAGAAATTTTTGCTTCTATTAAATATTATAATAAATAATTTTTGTGGTATTTTTATTTTTATTTACTTTCTCCACATATAATAAATTAGTTTAAATTTTTGGGTGAAAATTATATACAGTTAAGAATTAAATACTTTAAAATCAATTTTAACGAAAACTATACCTACCATTTAACGAAAGGATTTAATTTTAAAATTTAAGTAAACTGAATTTTTCAATTTAAAATTTAATTGTTAATATATTTCTAGGATTACACGTATACTTTTTATTAATTTTCATTATTCCAAATCTCAAAAAATTATTTAAGTGCATATGAAAATTTTTTTATTGGTTTACAAGAATATTTAGTAAGTTTATTATTTTGGAGAGAGTGTAAAGCTAAAGCATGTGTTTAAAAATAATTAATTTTTAAAATATGCTTAAATTTTATTATCACACTTTATCATTGTTAATAATAAAATAATAAAGTGTTAACAAAGTTTGCAAAGTTTTATATTAAAATCTTTGATAATTATAAAATAAATAAATTAAAAATAATATAATAAATTCAAGTATCAAGAACCAGAATCCCTAATTAATAAATTTTGCGTTTAATATTTTTTTCTAATATATTTTGTGTGTGGAAAAATTAAAGGCACCTTGGTTTACAAATAGCCTACAACGCAGCTAGTTTACACAGCGTTTTTTTTATATAAATAGCCAAAAAAAGAAAACAATTTCCTTAATTTCTGTAACACAGGATTTGGCTGTGGAGGGTTTGCACTTTTGATTTGGGAAGGAATTAAATTAAGGGACTGGGGTTAACAGTCAACGGTTTACATTGCTCTTAAATGCTCTCAAATTTTAATCGACATTGAACACATGAGATGCTAATTGGTTCTATATTGTGGTTCTAGCAATAAACGAATTTTTAAATTTCAGTGTTCGATTGAAGTTTAGTTCGAGTGAATATTTATGAGCCTGGGCTGTTCCTCGTGTATTGCGTTTGCAATTCACCTGTCTAAATATGCGAGTTTTAGTCAAGCTGAGGACATATATGTAAAGGTATTGTAGATATCAAGAACGCTGAAAAATATATCTTACTTTTCCACAAAAATCCTAGCCATTTAGCAGTGTTTTTTACAATAGAAAAAAAAGACTTGGCTAATCCAAGACAGCTTGTTTGTGATCATAATTCGATTGTTGGTCAAATATGTTACATCTTTATGTTTGTTAGTTAGGTAGTTAGAAGATATTTGAAGAATTTCAAATGATATATTCATGAAACATAAAGAAAATTAAAATACACATCTTGAAACACAGTTCTTCATTAAACTGTGCAATTCTTCATTATAATGTACAGCTCTGCTCTACAGTTTTGAAAACGTTTGGTTTTTCTTCACATCATTAACAATTTTAGAAAACATACACAATGTGGTACAATACGAACCTTATATGGTACTGTACAAACATTTATTATAGCCATCTTAAGATTTTCCTTAAAACGGTTTGGTGCTCTTTTCATTGCAATATAATTCGTAAACCGAGAGTACTTATAATAATTATATAATTACTTTAATTTTTCCTAAGTTTTTAATTCATTTTATCATTTTTATTTTTGCTTGCAAAGTTTAATTTTTTCATTTTCTTTTTGTTTTGTTTTATTTTAAAAATATTTTTCTTTTTCAATTTTTTTTTTTTTTGCAAAACAGGATCCACCACCACCAGCCGTGATGACGGAATCATCAGGTGCTGATGAAAATCTTAACAAACAACAAAGTTAAATACAATTTTAAAGAACTACATACAAAAAATCAAAATTATTATTAAAAACAAAAACCAAAAAAATTCAGAGAAAAAAAAAATGTTATTTAACAATAATAATAATATTTAACAAAAATTTAATAAAAAAATATAATTAAATTGGAAAATTATAAAAAAAAAAATCATAATTTTCCTTTGTATGTTTTTCTATAAAAACAAACCATAATAAATATAAAGAAAAGCCATTCTATAAAAAATTTAGTACGTAATTTATATAAACTGATGATTATTAATCAATTTTTAGAATTAATTTACATAATTAATTCATTATTAGAAGAAACAATAAAATTATATAAAAAATAATTAAAATTTAAACCAATTTGGAGTTCAGCAGACAAACAAATCCCAACAAAACAAAATGCCTATAGTTTCGTAGGTGTACTCTTGTACTCTTGTATACATTATTAATACATTATATTTATATATATACACAATTAATACCACAAAATCCAAACATAATTATTTATCTATATACCAAGACAATTTTTTTATGTAACACTCTATATTTATATAATTATATACAATAATACATAATTAGATGAAGAAATACAATTTTTTTTTTTTGAAATTATAATATATTTATAATCTTTAAGACATTTATATATACATATATATATACAACATAACATCTAAAATGAAATATATTTATACATAATAAAAAACTAACTACATTACAGTGGCGGATTTAGCAATCGTGCAGTCTGAAGCTAAATATTTTGTTTGCAAATTTATTATTTCATTCATAATTACGATAATGATTTGATAATGTCATTTTCAATTTACAAAATTGTAAGAAAATTATTAAAATATTAAATTTGGGACCCTTGTTTAGTCAAAGGTCTGAAGCTTAAATGTCAGGTATAAATCCGCCGCTGCACAATAACATATTTATACTATAAAAGAGATAATTCATTCATATTTTTGTTATAATTTACCATATTCAAGCTGAGTCTATTTTAAAGTCTATTTACGTTCATTTATCTGACCCGATTACAGACGCTATTGTTAAATGGTTTGAATAATTTATAAGAGCTTTCGTATGATTAAAAAAATTATGATTAAATGAGTTTGAGCATTAAAAGCTTGCTCACAGTTATAATACAAATATTTTAGCAGATAAAAGCTTGACAAATATTTTCGTATACATAAAAATTATTTAGTCATATAAGAAGTGCTTTTATATGATAACAGATTCATAAAAAGAGGCATTATTATTGTGAGATGGATTTGGATATAAATATGAATATTTTCTGCAACTTTGCTAGAATAAAAGCTTTTGGACCAGTTAAAAATGATTTCCTCTGTTTTGCCTGAAATTACATTATTTTATAAAATTTTCCTTGTTACGCAAATGAACTCCAAATCACTTTTTTAACTGATGCAAAATTTTATAAATTTTTTTTTTTTGACTTGAAAACGACTTGAAATATAAAAATTTAAAATCGCCTTTTATTGCCATAATTTGATTTCTTATAATTTAATTTTAAATAATTGAAAAGTAATTAAAAGTAAAAAAAAAAAATTAAATTTTTTATGGAAAGAAATTAAAATTTAAGTTTAGATTAGAATTGAAAATTTTTGCAGTGGAAAATGTGTGATTTTTTTTTATACTAAAAAAATGATTGAATCTAATTTATTAGCTAATAGCTTAAGACAATATAAAAACTTATTTGGATAAAAAATATCTTCAAAACTTTTAATTATTTGTGCTTTAGAAAAATTCTTTAATATCTACTTAATAATTATAATTTAACATTTACAAAAATTTAGTTCTTTCCATATTATATTACCAATCCTAATTAGACAGCTTTGCTTATTCAAATATTGATTCAAAAATTAATAAATTTTAATATCAAATTTACTAAATTTTTAATATACGATTTATATACTTAAATTAATTGATGAATAAATCTGAACTGAATTGAATCTGATACGAAAATGTTAAAAAAAAATATATAAAATTATTATTATTATTATTATTGGTAAAATTTATCGTTAAAATTGAATAATTATGTTTATTATTATTATACGATTATTAAAATTTCTTTAACATTATATTAAATATTTTAAAATATGCACAAATGTTTAAAGATAAATCTATTTTTTTTTTTAATTAATATGTTAATTATTATTATTAAAATTGTTACCAAAAAAAAAACACAAGAATTTGCAGTAAAAATTTAAATTGGTTGCACCGTTTATTGAAAATTTAATTTAAATTTTCAAATACACAGACTTAAGATCTGGCGAAAGGTTTTACTGATGGTATTTGACAAGCATATAATTTTTAGCACATTACAAAAGAAAACCATGCAAATCATCTGTCGGTCAGACAGTATAATAGCCAACAGATTGTTACTTTTAAAGTAACTAATATAAGAATAAATGCCATTAACAATTCAGCTTTGTTAGTGAGACGAGCTGATAAGGACATGATTGGCAATAATTATTGTTATTATGATGAAAGATTTAATATAAAAAAAAGTTGTAGTGATTCTTTTATGTTAATGTTGGTTATTTTGTAAGATAGAACTTCACTGTTATTACTGATCGATTTGCATCAATGCCAAACTCTTTATTACACTTAAAGTATAACTCTACCAAAGTAGTTAAATGGTTAATGAAATGGTCTTAAAGTTAAATCAACGCCAGCTAATCTAATAGAAAAATTTCACTTTAATAATCAAAACTTTTAATTATAATTGACCATTTATATAAATATTAAGTTTATATTTTCAATTTTATGATAACTTTTTTAGAAACTAAAAAACTAAAAATTTAATAAATAATAAATATCTTTGAACCACAACAAATAAATATATGAAGAAATATAAAGAAGACAAACTAAAATTATGTTATTATATATTTTGATTTTGTATAACTATATAAATTGTAAAATTTTATTTATCAGTTTTTAATTGTATAATTATAAAAATTATTATATAAATTATTATTATTATAAATAAACAACAAATACACAAAATATAAAAAAAATTATTAATTAAATTATTTTGCTTTAATTTTTATTTTATTTTTAGTAGAGTTAATTTTAAAAGCAAAAGTTTTATGCTTCAGTAAGATAAAATTAAAATACACAGTATTAAAATAATATTATTAAGTTAAAATTTTGAATTTAATTATAAAATTTTAGAAATGCAATCAAGCCTGGGATATAAAACAAATATATAAGATAAATTTGGTCTAATAGTGAAATAACGTATGTGACATTTATTTGATTTTAAATAAATATTCGTCAGAATCATTTATTACTCATAAGGTTTTTTTTATCATTTTCTTCAAAGAAGCAACAACATATTTCAAGTTACATCCACGAAGATAAAATTTCTCTTAAGATATCACTTAAGAGAACGTTTATTATGTATATATTTAGTCTTGGTATATACATAATAATTTTTAGTCGTGATTTTTGAAATTTAAATTATTTGTTGTTAATTTTCATGTAAAAGGCTAGTATTATAAAATATTCTATATGAAAACTGATCAAAAACAACTAGGCAATAAAATAAATTTAAATTTTTTTTAATTTTTTTTTTCCCCTTTTAAACGAAAAATCAAGAATTTGAATTTACGTTGTATCACTGTTAGACCATTATTAATATGGTTCTTATGTAGTATAAGCTCACCATTATTTATTTATTAAATATTTATTATATGTATAATATCAATTACCATTTCAAATTAATTAGGTACATTAATTTTTAATTATATATCACTATAATAATTGGTAAGTTAATGAAATTTGTAGTGAAATTAAATTTTACATATATTAATTTTATGCAATTAGGAAAATAAATTAAAAATTATATTAAAATTTGAATAATATTTTTAGATAGTTAAATAGTTGCATTAAAAATCCTCTATTGCAAAAGTTTTATAAAATATTTAAAAAAAATATAAAATAAATTATATTTAGCTTATTAAAACGCACTATTTGGATTTATATCGCGACTGTGGCACAATAAAATTAATTCGAAAATTGCTTTTTTAGTAGGTAAGTCAGCGAAATTAAAAAAAACAATAAATTTTGTAGAATAATTTTTTTTTAATAATTTAGTAATTTAAAATAAAAATCATCTCTTTTTATTTATCCATAATATCATAAATTTCAAAAATTTAAATTAATCATAATTTGTGTAAAAATCATACAATAATTATGAATTTTTTATATGTTGTACAATTAAAAACTTTAGTACTGGAAAGCACCAAAAATCTCAAGATCAACAACATTACATTCAGAGATGTCATTACCAGCTGAATGTATAGTACTGTCTGTGTCAATGCCGTCGTTAAATGATAAACGACCAAAAAGTGCTGGATCAAAACCGATAAGTAAAAATGGTGTTATCCTTCATCCGAAACCATTCAGATGTTATTAAGGATTTCGTTAATTGAAATTGAATAAATCAAATTCTTCACTAAAGTACAATATTTTTAAATACGATTTAAAAAAAAAAAAAAAAAAAAAAAATAAAAACAATTATTGGAAACAATTTCTAAAAAACACATTAAAAAAAAAATCTAGAAATGCATTAAATTTTTTTAATATTTTCACAAAATTTAACTCATCAAAAACTTTTTTTTAGCTTTTTCAACGAATAAAATATTTTGAATGAATTTAATTAAATGAATTCAATAAAAATATTTTAATAAATTGAAATTTAATAATGCAAAATTTGTAGAATTTAAATATGGTTTTATGATCACTGAAAATTGAAATAAATTATATCACAAAATTTATTTTTAATTATTGGTGTCAAATATGTTAAAAATAAATTGTTTATTGAAATAAAATTATATTTAAAAAAATTTGTAATTTGGTTTTATTTAATGTACTTTTCAAATTTCTTTTATTAATATCTGGAGTTATATTTTTTTTCTTTCTAAGATTTATTGGGAGTAGGCTAGATCAATTATCAATTGATATAATTGAGAGGCGAGGTCGTACAAATTTTAATAATACAAATTTTCAGAATCTTCTGAGTGGAAATACGTTATACTCAAATTTAATAATATAGTTGCTAATTATAAACAAAACTGGTTTAAACTAAGAATAAGTTATCAAGATATACTATAGTATAGTTTACTAAGATTTTCACTGTCAGATAAATAGAAGCTCATCTGCAGCTGGATTTGCCACTGCGTAACTAGGAATGGTCATCTTTATATTTTAATAGAAAAATAATAAAAGTTATATAATATTTTAATTTTGGGAGCAAAACGATTTTTAGTTTTATAGTTACATTACAACAGTATGGAATGGAACTTTAGCTGCCTGTCTCGCATCTTGGATATTTAATATTTATTTAATGATATTTAAATATGACAATTTCAATTTAAAATAATTAATAAAATATTGAGAGCTTACCTTTTTACATAAGATACCCACACAAAAATTCACTTTGAAATAGTTTCCATGAATATAATTCATGGAATTACCTTTAATTTGAACTCAAAATTATTGAGTTCAAATTAAAGGTAATTGTCAAATAGCATTTGCACGGGAAATGTTCTGTTGGCCGAAAGTAAATTGATAGCCAATGTACAGATTGGAAAAGTTTCGATTTTGATGTCTCAATTTTTAAGTTTCTATATATATTGGTAGAAAAATATCCCTATTTGGTTTGGAATAAGTTAATTAAAAATTGTAAATTTCAAGCGATATATAAATAACATCCCCAGAATGCTGTTCAGAGCGATTCCCTTACCTATATAAGATCCAAGAGTATAGCTTAGAAATTAAACACTTAATTGAAGTGCAAAGTAAGTAAAACCGTCACGCGTTACCAGTTCATATATAAATTTTTAATATACAAAATTATAGTAGAAAACAAAATTTTTAATGTTTTTTTTTTATATATTTGATTTTTATTTATTTTAATATGAGTTTTTCAATATAATTTATATATTTAATTATAATATTCATTTGTAATTATAAAAAAAAACCGAAAATATGCATTAAGATTTAGAAATATTTCTTCATAAAAATTTAACAACGCTGGTTTTTTTAATTTTCATATTTATGTTTAATTTTATTATTAACTGAATGTTATATAATTATTTTTTGTTTTTCTTCATTAAAATTTAAAAAAAATGAAATTTAATATTTTGTACATTTTTTATAGTTTTTTTTTTTTATTTATTTATATTCCTACAATTTTTTGATGTTTATTTTTGTTTGTTATAATTTGTTTAAATAAATTGTTTTTTAATAGTTTGTTTTTTATGTTCATGTATTCATTTTATATTTATAACAGTTTTTTATTTATTTAATCATTTCGATTCACATTTTAAATATTTGTTTTTAGTATTGCTTTAGAAAAAATATAGTACACACTTTTTAAAATATAATTATTATTGATATTCAATTTTAGAAATTTTAAACAAAAATCGGTAATAAAAAGCAATTAGCTTAAATAATATATATAAGAAATAATTTTAAAATAAAATATAATATAATATAAAAATAATTTGAGCATATACATATAAATTTGTGCTGCATAAAATTTTATTAAACTTATTTAAAATTAATATGTGATATTTATACTAACAAAAAAATTATTTTGTTTTGGAATTAATTAAAACTATTTTACGATTTGAAAAAAAATTAAATTAAATAAATTTCAAATTATTAAAGGGAAATTAAAATGTTATTTTAAAGTTTGAGAGACAGAGAGCCAGAAATAAATTTAAGCTTGTTTTTCATTTGAATCGGTATTTGTATGGAACCGGGAAAATTTTATCTATCACAGGCAAATGTGCTCAGGCAAATTTACTTATCTTCTTATCTATTTTAGTTTGAGTTCAAATTAAAGGTAGAAATGGTTCATATCTGTGACCATATCGAAAAACCGGTACAGCTCTTTTGATTGGCTGAATTTAACAAGATTAAAAAAAGACAAATGTAAAACAAGCTTTAAAATTGATTATTAAAAATAAGAAAAATATAGATTTTATTGAAAGAATTTTTGAAATTATTTATAATATTATGATATATATATTTATACTTAAACAAAAAATGATTTTGTTTTATATTAATTCTTTAAAATTATTACATTATCTTCTCAAAAATTGACTAGATTATTCTAATTTATTTCTTTTTTTTTTATCATTATAGTTTTTTTCAGCTATTTTTCATTTGTTTAGTATATTTGTTGAAACTTTGGTATTATAATTCTAATATTTTCTGATTTTTTTTAAATAACAAATAAATCAATTATTTTATGATTTAAGGAATTTGTATTTATATAATTTAAAACTCATTGCTACACTTATAAAAAAAAAAAGCCAATATTTTTACCTAAGTCCAAAAACAAAAAAACCAGAACAAATTATTTATATTAAATGATTATGATTTTTTAAAAAGGATTTATAATTTATATTATTTTTTTAAATATATAATTTAAATATATATATTAGTAAATGAGTATTTATATATTTATAATTTATAATAATGAATTTTGTTTGTCATATAGTTTTGCCAAAATTTAAATTGTACTCAGTCAAAAATTCCAATTTTTATATTTATAAAAATAAAAAAAAAATTGCGATAAATTGGAATTTCTTAAATAAGTTAAATAAAAATTGGTTATTTAAGAAAAAATCAAATTTAATGGCATTTATAAATTTTAACTCAGTCTCTCCCAGCACAATTTATTGTGCACGATAATATTATTAAAAAGGATTTGTCTTTAATGGGGTTTTTAAGTTGTTTTAATTGAGAAAAATAATTAATTTTAGTAAAAAATATTTTTTCTTTATTTATTTATCTTAATTCTATTTTCTATTTTGTGTATGTATTTTAGGTAAATGGTTTTACATTTTCATGTGTTTTGTGAATTCTATATAAAATCTATTTTCTGTTTTTTATATAAAAAAAATGTTTTTTTTTTTTAATTTTATAAAATTTTGGTTAGTAAAATTACATTCAAATATTTTTTTATTATTTCTATTTACTATAGGCCTAATGTCTGTGTTTCTTGTCGTTTATATTCATTTTTATTAATTTAATTTAAAATAATAGTTTTTGATGTTAACCGATTCCAAATAAAAAAAAAAAATCATTTTAACAAGAGATTTCAATTTTTACCTTACAGAATTTTAAATTTTAGCAATTGTTTTTTTTTTTTTTTTTATCTTAGGGGTTTTACTTTATTTGTAATTACATCACTATACATTTTCTTTGACGACGTTTTTGTGGTTCGGGTCTTAAAACAGCTCTAACAGCTTCATCGAAAACCTGAAATTAATATTTGTATATAATTATGAAATAAATAATTGAAATGTATTAAAAAAAGAGGGAGTATTATTATTTCCGTTGATAAACAAATCCATATTATGACAAATTTATTTATATTAACATACCCTCATGTGAAAATATAACAATATGTAACAAACAATAAAAATAATCATACAAAAAAGCTCGATTTAAGCTGATAATATTTTATCTGGCATAAGTTTTTCTTGAGAATTTATAAAAAATATGGTAATTAACGAGTAGCGAATTTATATTCATGGTGTCAAATATTTTAGCCTAATTAATGATAACTGTAATCTGTGATAAGAAAAATATGACGCATATTTTTTTTTTTTTTTTTGCAGTTTTGTATTAGTAAGTTTGAATTCATCCGTTTATTATTGTTGATTCTCCAGATCTATGGTTATCAGTTTCAAATCAGTTTTAAGCCATGAATCCGTACTAATAAAATCATTATCTATCAGATTTTGGTAGTGAGGAAAAGATCATTGACTGGCCTTAACTAATATAACAGACTCCGATCCAAATAAAATTCGTGTTTTCATATTCGAATTTAAATAATTGAAGAAAGTGCCCGTTTTAGAGATTTACACGTAAATAATAATCTCACATTTGAAATATTAATTTCTCATTGTCATATTTCCCAATAAGAACACAATTAACAAAGAAATAATCAAAATGTCCAATTATAAGAACAATTGTAGTTTTACGAATTGGGCATTTCGCTTCTTATAATATACCTGTTTAAGTCCTCTTTGTGTTAATGCTGAACATTCCATATATTTAACAGCTCGAATTTTATTAGCTAATTTTTGTCCTTGTTCCCGTTTTAATGGTGATAATCCTTGTTCAGCCAGACCGCTTAATGTATCTCTATCATCACGTAAATCTATTTTAGTGCCTAAAATAATAAAAATTTTATTAAATCAGAAATAACTTTTTTTTAAAAAAAATATTAATAAGACTCCATACCAACTAATATTATAGGTGCATCTGGGCAGTGATGTTTTATTTCTGGATACCATTTGGAAGTAACATTTTCAAATGACGAAGGGCTAGCAACACTGAAACATATTAGAAAGACATCTGTCTGTGGATATGATAATGGCCTAAGACGATCATAATCTTCTTGACCAGCTGTATCCCAAAGTCCTAATGATACTTGTATACCATCAACGGCCATTGGTGCTGAATAATTATCAAAACTACAAAAAAAAAAAAATCGTTAAAATAATATCAAAACAAAAACTTTAATTTAAATATTTACACTGTAGGCACATATTCTCCGGGGAAACTATCTGTTGTATATGATATTAACATACATGTTTTACCTACTGTTCCATCGCCAACAACTACACATTTAATAGGTCTCCCAGAGGACATCTGAGGATATATCAAAATAATAAAATATCAATTCAATTAAATTATTGAAAAAACTAGTTCAAAAGCTATTTTATTACAGCTAATAATAATTTAATTAATATAGAAAAATTTTCAATTCTTATTGGAAATTTACAACAAATTTAAATTTCTTATTATATTTCCATCTCGATTATTGACTTTATATGCAAATCACATGGCACTTTAATAACTTATGCATTATTACTGATTAGTTGTATAATTATTCTTCTCAGATGATATTTAAACTTAATTTCAATTTGCAATATTTACTTAAATTTGTTCAAATATAAAAAAATCTGCTTCGACAAGAATTTACAATGAGTAATGAAAATTAAAAATAATTATAATCTTAAAGTAGCGCTATTACTTCATCTTAAACTCTTTGTTAACTATATAAAATAATATAATGAAACCAGATATTTACCTTTTTAAAGCTGTTTTTTATAAATTAAGATATTTTTATTATCAAATATTTCAACTGTTAGAATGTTTTGCACAATAATTATATTAATTAAAAAATTATTCAACTCTGATAAAATGGAAAAAAGAACAGATGAGATTTTTTATATTAAAAAAAAAAACACCACAGCCCCAAAAAAAAACAACAATGTCTGAAATTTAAGTATAAATGTCAAAGAAAAAACATTTATATATGGCAGTACATATGTTAAATATTTTGAATTAGTGAGGATCCTTAATTGGTTTGGACATTGGGAAAATAAAAGTATTTAGCGACATCTATTAAGAACAAATTGAATTGATTCTCATTAAATTTCAAATAATATATTCATATATATATATTTTAACCCCTTAAGAATGAACATAACATATTGTACATAGAATACAATTGACCGAATTCGCTATTGATAGAATCATAATTAACCGAATGTAAATATATCAAGAACAAATATGAATAAAAATGCAAATCACAATGCAGATATAATCGATATTAAATTATAAAAAAAAACATTCGTTGAATTGTGCAATCGGTTAATTTAGAATTCAGTCATTCCATTCAATAAATTATTTTCTGATGGTTTAATGTTAGATTTTCTGATTTGATTTCTGCAATTTCTCCAATTTGAAATTAAAACAAATGGTATAGGTCAAATGCTATAAGGATATTATATAAAATCGTACCTATCCCTGGTATATGAATTTCAATTTCATTATAACAATTTAACAATATGGTATATAGCAGCAACATAGTTCTTCAAAATTTTGAGTCACGAAAATAATTCCATTCGTTTCCTAACCACTTAATTTCATAATCATATTGATGGGCAACTCTTTGGGTTGTTGAACATAAAATAAAATAATTGGAATAGTATAGAAAATTTCTCAATGATCGTTACGGTGACAAAGACCATTCGCCGTAAGACACAGTCCTTAGTTTGAGTGAGGCATCCCTTATATTTATAATTTTATAAAGGGGCGCAATATCCTTTTTTTCGTTTTCTTTCTCTTAATGTTCCATTTTTATGGCCCGTACAATACAAAATCATCTGAAATTTATATCTGAAATTTAAATCACATATATTTATACATGACGTAAAAGTCATTCATTTAGTTTTAGGTGATAACGTCCAGTACAATTAGTGTAAGCTAAGGTAATTTTACTATAGTAAAAAGAATTTGGCTCTGATTGATGGTGACCATTGGCGGATCTAGAAACAATTTCTGAAGGGGCACTAATAAAATTTACCAAAATAAAATTTAGTTTTATTTTTAGTTTTAACATTCTGCATTTTTATTTCGTTACAATTTTTTTGTTGGAAAGCCAGATCGATGCAATGGAAAACATAACGAAAATTTCAAAACGTATTTTTTTTTAAAATAATATTTTTGTCGTTGTAAAATGATCACCGTAATGATCGTACACTGTTGAATCATATGAACTAT
Organism: Rhamphomyia laevipes; assembly: GCA_963920725.1. Lineage (NCBI taxonomy): Eukaryota > Metazoa > Arthropoda > Insecta > Diptera > Empididae > Rhamphomyia > Rhamphomyia laevipes. Next base: position 29,713,798 of record OY987257.1, read on the forward strand.
TTGGCAAAATTTGTTTTTGAATGACTAACCCGTTGTTGTGAGTTTTCCCACAGCATTTTACTAAAATAATAACTACCAGGATAAAAAATGATTACTATTTAAAAAAATAATATCAATAAAAAAAACCCCACCATATAAATAAATGTAGACTATCCCCAGCTCCGTTGTTGTAGGAAATACCTATTTAAAGATTTTTAAGTCTAATGAAGGAAATTAGTTTATGCTTTGTTATGTTTAATTATTTATTTCGGGCCAGGGAATATTTACAATTTTATGTTTTTATGTATGTTTACACAGTTACTAAACCTCTATTATTATTGGATTCTATGAAATCTGTAAAAATAAAGTATATATCAGTACTAGCAAAAACAATTTACATGTAACTTTTCTTTGGTACTAGTAAGATCGAATTAAATAAATATATATCAAATACTAAAATCAAATTCAGTTATAATTTTTTTAATAATTAAATAATTTCTTAAAAATAATTCATGAATAATTAGTTATCAATATTAAATATACATTTTTCATATATAACATTGATCATGATAATTATTAATTTTAAAATAATTTTATTATTTTTTGCATAAAAAAATTATCACAACTGATAAAATCAATAAAATGTAATGAAAATTTTTTATATTAAAATATTTATATATTTAAATGATATAAATTGTCCTGCAGTAACCTTAGACAATTTATTAACAAATATCAGAGATTGTCTTTTGAAAATCATACGGAGACCATCAATCACAGATAAATAAATATATATATGTAGTGTAGTACGTACGTATATGGTGCCTGAGACGAAGATATCGTAATTCCTTATACAACAACAAAAAAAATCTATCATGACATACTTATTTGAAAGATACCCTAATAACGTGCATAATGTTAGATTATATAATATCTTTTGTATATAACATTTTATTTATAGAGAGGGTGAATTTTTCATGAAGTTAACATTTTTAGATATTACGAAGATGACCTTAGGCATTTTTTGTTCAGTAATTTCTAAATGTACCAAATAATTACCATATTGAATAAAAATTTCAGAATGAATGGTATTTTAGGAAATATAAAATATTAAGTTTTACGATTGACATTATATTAAGTTTCGTTCCAGGATATTTTTGATTATATAATATGTAAATAAATTATTTTTCTATAACATTAAGTAATGAAATCCTTCTAAATTTATCTACATTAATGTATTAATGTAAATTCAGAAAATACCAAAAAAATATTTCCTACATTTGAATAATAAAAAAGTTGCTAGCCAAAATTCAAAATTTGTTAACAGCTCTGTAAAAAAAATGTAGATCTCTTAAAATATCAAGAATTTTGATAGTAATCTTAAGCGGTTTCTGATCCCAAATATGACAGGCAACTATTAATTTCAATAGAGCCAGTGTCCATGTGTGCTAAATACCTTTTCAATAGGATAACAATTACTCTTAAACAGGAAATTTTTAACATGAATCTACTGAAGTTGCAATTTTTGGAATATTCATCATCTATACAAAGAAAATATAAATTGATAATTTCCATTTTTTCAATCGCAATACTTAATAGTTATTCCATTACACATCGTAATTTGATATATATGTATGTAATATTTAAGTTTAAAAATTTTATATATCAAAATATTTGTTATTAAAAAAAAAAACTTTCAAATTGACAAATAAACTTTTCTTTTTCTAAATATTATCATTTCAAAGTTTTTAAAACTTACCTTTCATTTTTATTAGAATTACTCTCATTAATACTATTACCTAAATGACACATAAAACAAAAAGAAAAAAAAAAGAATTTCTAAAAAAAAAAAGAAAAGTTTATTTTTTAAAAGTCGCCTTCAAGTCTCGTACTTAGAGTAATGGCTCATATTTTTTCCTTCATCTTCTTCTATTTCTTCCTTTTAAATATCCTTTAAACAAAAACTCCACCAAACCAACAATTTCCTGCTCGCTGTGATATAATAATTTAGAACTGTCTTGGCGTCGGATACATGCGAGTTGTAAATCAACCTCATATGTGTGTAATCAAGGTAAGCAACAATAAAAAAAAAATAGTTATCAAGAACTTTTCTTGAACATCCTTCCTGATATAAAGATATGTATCTATAACTATATAAATTATTGTAAAGTAGCTATTTTTAATAAAATTTTATTTTTTTTAAAGTAGAAAATATAATTTTTTTTTTTGCTTCGTAAGCTTTCGTTAAGCCTGATAAGTTTTTCCCCAAAATAAAAAAAAACTCAATAAATAAATAAAACTGATGAATTGAAATAAATAAAGTAACAAAAATAACAACAATTCAATTTCGGTAATAGTTTGAATAACTAACAAAAACTTATATGTAATAAAAATAAATGTATAGTAACACAACATATCACAATCCATGATGATGAAATATATCTTTCGGATACATATAAATATTAAAATTATATTTTTTTATTTTGATTTCTCTTTCATTTGAACCAAATTTTTGTTATGTTCTTTATTAAATATTATGCTGTATGTACTATATTTTACCTTTCAATTATATATGTATATATGTTGATTGATTAAAATTCTAAATTTATGATTTTGCTTATAAAATTTTATGTTCATTATATGAAAGCAATAAAAACTGTTTTTGTTTTTAACATTTTTAAAAATTTCTATATATTGTTAAAAGTAAATAGGTTAGCAATAATTTTGATTAAGTAAGGATAAAAAGTAATATAAGTAAATTAACTACATAAAATTTATATAGTTTCTCCTACTCCAAATTAATTTAACTGATTTTTTTTTCTGTCGACAACAATTTAACATAGAAAATTTACATTCATTATTTTGTAAATGCACAATAATTGAGTCTAATGTAAAAAGGACATTACTTATTGTTATAATTATATTATTATTTGCGGAAAATTTACATTTCTAATGTCACAAGAAAGAAAATAATCATGACATAATATATCTAAAAGGGGTAGTTTTAATGTTTCAGCATAATAGGTTAATCTAATGCGCTTTTTTTAAAAATTCCAATACGTATAATTATTTTATTTAACTTAAAGTTAAATTATTTAAATTATTTTCAAATTGATTTACTTAAAAATCAGTAAGAGTTGTAATGATTATATAAAGTATTATTTATTGGTTTCAGTCAGTGCTGGATCGGAGACTTGGATATTATTCAATAGCAATGAGGAATTTGGAGAAAAAAAACCTCCTTCATGGAGTTTGCGAAATATGCTAGTGTATCAGTAATAGACTAAAGATTCCATAATCAAACACTACATACTTCGTAAGATGAAAGACTCTACTCCATTAGTTAAAACTTACTTTGATTCTAAATCTGATTGTAACACCATTTGGAAGGATTTTATTGAAACACATTGTAGGTTGCTAAACATTTGAGAAATTGGATTATTTTGGCCTTCGTTCACTATGGTATTGAGATAAGCTCTAATAGAACGATTCATTTATCGATCAGGCATTATAATCTAATTTATTCAATTTAAATCTAACTTAAAACTAGTACTTATGCGAAATAAATTATTTCTTAAATAAAATTACTATGAAATATTAATTATTTAAAGATATTAAATTGAAGAAATAGAGAATGATTACTTTAATAGAAACTAACCAATAAAAACTTACTTTTGTTTGGTGATCTTAAAACAAATGTCATAAAAAAAAATCCTTTATCAATTTAAGTAATCAATCAAATTGAATATATTGAATATAATCCAATTCACCTCCTAAACAAATAATATGCGTTTAATATTTTTACACAAAAGTATCACAAAATTGTTTATGGATCATTTATAGCAAACTATTAAAAAAAGCTGCCAACTAGGGGTAGCAGATAATTCGTAGTTAGGTTCAATAGTGAATTATGTCCAATATATATTTGTAATTAATAGTACCTATCGACGCTATATATATAAAAAAGCTTTTAAAATTTCACATCTGTTCGAAATTCACTGCAAATAGACCAATCCCAAATTTTATACGAACAAACTAGATTACAAAAAAATAACAAAATTAACATGTGTACCAAATTTTATTGATTTCGGATGATAATTACATGCTCTACACCTTTACAACTTCAAATTGGGACTAAACAATTTCAAATTGGGACTAAACAATTTCAAAATGGGAATAAAAAATAAATAATTTATTCCAATTAATTTAAAATATATTTATTAAAAATTTATTAATACAATTATGAATTAAAAAGTCATATGATTCATATTTATCGCGTCCTGTATAAATTTTTGAATATGAGCGACGTGCCGGTTACAATTAGAAACAGTAATCTTCGTAGTTATATTTTCGCGAATTATATGTTCTAGCCGTAATAGACGGAACTCTGTTTGTGTTAAATTTGATCTAACTTCATCAGCTAGGATTCGCGGTAATTGGATAGTTAAATCGCGTTTGACTCTAGATTTTAAGTTTGACCAAACATATTCAATTGTATTTAACATTGGACTTTATGGTGCGAGTCTTAGTAGGAAATTCTTCTTCTGGGAATACTTCCTCAATGGCAGCATGATATGTTGCATTATCAATCACCATTACGATTGAAGTTCTCTATATATATTTTGAGCATTCGGAAGACAACGACGCATGAATTATGAATTGTATTAATACATTTTTAATAAATATATATTTTAAATTAACTGAAATAAATTATTTATTTTTTATTACCATTTTGAAATTGTTAAGTCTCAATTTGAAATTGTTTATTCCCATTTTGAAATTGTTTAGTCCCAATTTGAAGTTGTAAAGGTATAGTCTTTAGTAGAACATAAATAAATATTCTTCGGAAACTAAGCTATTATTATATTAGTTTTCATAGACCAAAACCAAAACCAAACCCTATAAAAATCAATTCAAATTTCATTAAAATCTGAAGATCGTACATGCAAATTTTGCGAAAGCGTACGATTTTTTTAGGATCAATTCCAATGCAATACTCCTCGTTATTCTAACTACTCATAAAAATTTGAATCTAAATTTCTTCATTTCTATATACAATTATTACAATTTTATCTATAACATATTTAATAACTTTACAGAGTGATCCATAACATTACAAAATATATAAAATAAAAAATTCGAATCATTTTATTTAATTTAGTTTAACGAAAATCATTTATACAGAAAAAAATAAAACTTTTCATGAAAAATTTATAACTAATATTTTTACCCTGTATAAATTAATGTAAAAGGTACTAATAATATTTCTATGCTGCTATAATATACAAAAAAAAAAATCTAAAAACTTTTCTATATGTATATAGGGCGAAAAAGAATTTTGAAAGAGGGATTAATCGATTAAAACAGATTCAAACGTCCAAGTGGCGCCAAAATATTTTACCCGGCACATATGGGTGGTAATATACAAAAAAAAAAAGTTTTCGCCCTATATCCTATTTGAACATATATATACATAGATATTCTTATATACATAAAAAAAGGTAACATATCAAAAACTACAGAATTACATCCGCTAAATGAGTCGATTCTTTCTTTTGAATACTTTTATATGTAACATATAAATATAAATTGTACGCGTTAGATTCTATTTGTAACATTTATATAGAAAACAAAAAAGTCCAAATATTTTTATAGCTATATCTATTGAAAGCATAACTGATTAATGGGATCCCAAAAGTCTACAATAAGAATTATAAGTGATTTGTTAATTTTTTTTTTTGTTTTAATATATAACATTTTTACTATAGCATTTTTAATACAAGAAAGGAGAAACTTTAAATATTTTGAATAAAATATATTTTTATTATATTAATATTATTATCAGGATAATTATATGTAATATTTTATTTACAAAATTCAAATCAGTTAATTAAAAATTAAATTTAATTACGTAATTTCTAATATAAAAGTTCTCTAATTCAATTAAATATTTAATAATTTTCCGATAAATATTTTCATATATACATTTAGAATATATTTTTCGAAATTGGAAATTTTAATGAAGTTGATTTGAGAGTTAATTTAATTTCCCATGAATAAAACATATTTTTTGGTTTTAATAATGGTCAGTTCCACAGTGCGAGTTTAATCCATTAGCTATAGGTTTATATTATTTTCTGGTTTCTCAGTTAAACATATCATTGTAAGTAGTTAGAAAATAAGGTATTTTAATATTATAAATTAAAATATATTCAAACTTATAAACAATTTTTATTATCTGTTTCATTTTCGTTCACAATAATTCACTTTTTCTGTTAAGCTAAGGGCAAATTTTCTTTGAAGAAAGCGAAATGTTCACAATTATTTTAATTAAGGTTGAGCTAAATGAAAAATACATTCAAACTGAGCATTGTAAATCGTTAGATCATATTTCTATATAATTTTCCACTAGAATATTCCTTTTTTTTATAACATTTTGAAGAAACATTAATATTTATGATTTATCTTCGTCGAAACGAATTTACCATTGTAATTGTAGATATTATTCAAAAAGGAACTTCTGAAAAAAGAACCTTACCTATAACGTTTTTTAAATATAATTTAAATAAGCTATTTTTTTTATTGTTTTCTTAAAAAGGACTTCTGAAATAAAAGTTTTAATGAAGCCAGTAATTAAAAACTTACATTTTACATTTAATTATGAAAGTTTACATAGGTAAATAATGTTTTATTTGTAGAAAGTGTACAGTATAATATCCTATTTTATTGAGATTTAGGACTGTAGCATTAACACTATATTTACAAATAGCAACACATAATCACGCCAAAAATATATATTATCTCTGTGAATTCATATAATTAAGGTGAAATGCATGCCTACAATGAATATTAAATTATTTATTCATTTTTTTTTTTATGCAAATAATATTTTACGTATAATTTTCCGGAAAATTTTGTGGTTGTCTAAATTTAATGTATACCTAAATAATAAAATCATTATTTTCCAGATATACACTTAGAACACTTCAAATTTCACTGATTTTATGTATGAATATAATTATTCAATTTATTTTTTGGCATGGTACATCATTAAATTCCCATTCATAAATTAATTGAATCTGTTTTTTCGGTCTGTTAATAAATGTAACAATTGCTAATTAATTATGGTATAAAATTATTACAAGAATTAAAAAATTTTTATAAAATATTTTATGTATATAAAATTTGACTGCAGCCATCATCCTAAAATTATTATTTTAGATATGAAATTTGATTTAATTTCAATTTAATTTAACATAGAAACCAAATTTTTCGTACATAAAATTTAATGTAATATAAATATTCTTAAATTTAATTTTATATAGAAGTGAAATTATATCTAAATACATACAACAATCTTATCATTAAATTTATGTATATACCTTTAAAATATATTGAACTTTATCGTTATCAGAAAAATAGATATCAAGAATGATTCTTCAGATAGACAGACCTACAAATATATCCATTTTTTTTTCTTTTTTTTTTTAGAAATTACAAAGAGGATACAATTTTATATGTAAAACCAATTTCATTACTTTTTTTTTGTACACGTGTTGCTTTCGATTAATTTTCACATAATAAATCTACATGGGATATCCTATTTTATTGAGATTTATTAGATTTTCGAGTATTATATTTATATAGTACATACATATATACACTTTAATTTAGAAGCATGTTTGTAATTTGTTTAAATAACTATTTAAATTTTTAGTTATATCAAATAGCAGAAATTTCATAGACATAGGCTATTTATAAATTAGAGCTATTAGTTTTTATTGAAAAATGAATTCAACAGTGGACTTGTTAACCTACACAGAGGGGGGAATCAACATTTTCATCATCGATTTTCAGATATTAAATCATTGAAGCATTCGCACACGTACACGGTAGTTTACCAAATTTACAATATAAAATGTTTAAATCTTTCAAAATCTTTAAGAGCAACAGCTCTTAATATTTTAATATTTAAATGGTTTCGTTTTTTACGAGGAATTAGCAATTTTTAGTGGGAAAACATTCAGTCTTTGTTGGTCATCAGTCTAGTCATGTGAAGAAAATAGTTTGTTGATTTTAAAATTCTGTAAACAATTTTTTAAAAGTAATTTTCCCAAAAAATACCTGACATCTAAATTTAACGTAAGATTTTTCCAAAAAGTCTAAACAATGTCAAATTTAATTTAAATTTAAATTTTATTCAAAATTTAAATCGGTTTTTGATCAAATTCTCTAATATATATACATATTTTAACGAGGAGTATATAATAACTTTGAAGCATTGTGATCGAATGAAAAATCGAAAAAATGGAAATTATACAAAAATATGTTTTCGAGGATTGATATTCATTCAAAAAATAAAAATAAATTTCTCGTAATGTAAATGGTTCAATGCTTAAAGGTCTCTGTAGGTTTTATATTAGGTAAATGATAAATTTATTGAATTATATTTTATGTGTTCCAGAACAGAGCATAAAAATTATTATCCGATTTGTAGGACATTTTGTACCCAGGTTTGTTTTGTGATCTAGTTGAAGCTGTAAAATTGTAAATTTTGAGATCGATAAGTTCAGAAAATTATATAATTTATTAACAAACACCAAATTTTGGGTTATCCCTAGATTAACAGATTTTTTTATACTTTCAAATAGTCATGAATATGAACAGATATAGCTAAATTATGAATTAAATTTAGAATGCAATGAAAATATGTGTGGATAGATTAACATTATTAAAATATTTGCAGTTGATAATATAATATGAAACAATATAAAATTAGTTTTGATAGAATTCAAAATTGTGATGTCACAAAAAAATAGATGCCAATTTATATATATTTATATATAAGTATAGAAAATTATTATTCATGTTACCAAAAAGTTAAAATTGTTACCAGCAAGATAAAATTATGGTTAAAATTAATTACATATACGAAATCCAGAATTGTAAATATGGAAATTATAATATTTTATGTCTTAATTTATTATTATAGTTTTACATAATTGAATTTCAAAAATTTCAATATATTTGAAAATTATTAAATTTATATCTTAAACTATTAAATCATACTTATTTGTGTCAATTAAATTTGATTTAATTGTTTAAGATATAAATTTAATAAAACATTATCAAATATATTTTAAAAGGTTAATAATATTATTTTTTCAACTATAATTGATTTATTATAAACTAAATTTCTCATATCAATTACAATCATAGGCAAAAATTTAAGTAATTATCAATTTTTCATAAATTTTATCAATCTTAATTATTCTTAATGTTAATTTCTACTAATTATTTCAATTATCAATTGATATTGATTAATTTCTTACAAATTTTATTAAAAATATTAATTTATTATAATTAATAGATTATATTTCTATAAAAGCTTAATTTAAATAGTAATTTTCTAATTAATAAAATTTCTTAAGTAAATCTCATGCTGTTTATGATCTCTACTATAATATTTTTTTTTTCAAAGGGCATAGCTCCCAAAGAATTCATTTCTCAACATTATTATACAACATATTATTACATATATTATACAAATTGGCCCACATACTGAGATTTGACCTCTTTTGTAAAATTATTGTCTGTTATTATATTTAATTCTTTATCTTTACATCCTTAGACTAATTGACGTTTATTAATATAAATTGTGTTGAATTATCTAAATGAAATAATAATATATATAAATATATACAAAGTAATTTTACAGACATTCACGTATCTTACAGGACCATTTTTTTTTTATGTTTGATGTTCTATATTTTATTGTGTGCTATGATTTTATTCTCATTTCATTTGATTTGTGCACTTAAAATACGAATTTTGTGTTTAAATAAATTAAAAAAATAAAAAAAATTTGATTTTTTTTTTATATTTTCAAATAAGGATATTCAAAGAAAATTGAATATTTTCAAATCCTTGATAAATATTAGACGACAGTAATTTGTGGGAAAATTTTAAATTATTATCATTACTGGCCGATACCATTAGAACAATTCCACAGGACACAACGCAAGCACAATTCTCATTATTCATTCGATCAAATAATAATTCTTAAAGTTGTTATGTTTTCCATGAATTCAAGAGTCCTTGTTTTCCATGAATTCAATTGACGTAATCCATATGCTTTACCACCTTATCATGAACATTTTATATTTAGGTTTAGGCATAATATAATTAATGGAAAGATTCATTAACTAAATATCCGTACCTCTTTGTGCCACAAATATGATGGATTTTGTTAACTGTCAGCTATGTATTAAATATATAATAATAATTATAAATATTAGGTAAATTTAAATATTAAAAGTAATGTTAACTATTAATATTTTTAATTTGAAAGTTATTTAAATTGTATTGAAGTGAAATTATCCCATATGCTTAAAATTGTGCCAAGTGATATAGGTCTACAATCAAATTAACAAGTATTTTTTCAAAAATCAATATATTAAGTATTAATTGATTAAAAATCTAAATAATAATGATATTTTATTATTTTATACAATCATTAATTCTTGACCTAGAATTATTTAGTAAATATTCAAATATTTCGTTAAAATTTTAATTTAATTTTTTTAAATATTTATATCATTATAATAATTAATTAATTATTATTAGTATAAGTATTATTAATCAAAAATAAGTAATAAGTTTTTAAAAAAAAAATTGTATAACTAAAATTATAAATATAATTTCGTTCCACCTTCAATGAATTAATTCCCATAAGGACATTTGATTATCAATCTTAATTTTTGTATTCCTTTTTCATACAGACTTTCTCTACTATGTCATGAGGTATTAAGCGTCTATACAATTTATTTAGATCAATTTATTAAGTCCATATAAGTTTGTCTATTCAATTAACTAAGGAATCCTTTAGTTTTATAAAAAAAAACATTCTTTAGCTCATTGTCCATTATCCTATATTATTTCATTAATGTATATAATATAAATGATAGTGAATTTTCTCACCAGGATACTGCCAATAGTCATTAATCAATAATCGCCAATATAAAATCTCTCAATTAGTGTTAGAAAGAAAGAATGAACATAAATTAATCCTAAAAAAAAATATTTTTAATTCGTTTAAAAAAAAAATATTATCAATTTCCTTTTAAAATTCCTATACAGTAAAATTATATAAAACTAAATAAAATATATTAGGAAAATTATAGGAAAATTTAATTTAAACATAAATAAATTTAATGTTAAATTTTTTTTTTTTAGAAATATATTTTCAAACAGCATATTAACAAAAAAACAAGTTTTTAATTAGTTTTATGTGGTTTTTTAACAGTTTTGAATAAAAATCTTTTTCAACTGGATTATTTGTATTTGGCAAAAACAAGAAAAAAAAAAGATATTTTCGAGGAGTGATTTCATAGCTACGAAGTATTGTAATGGAAAGATCGGTTAAATTTACGGTTTCAAATAAAACTAAATGAATATGTTTAGAATTGTATACAGACGGCTGAGTAAGTGGCATACAACTAGACCCGCTGCGTATTCTGCTTGCTGCAGGTTCGTAATATACAAAAATAACAAAATCCATATAAGGACACGTAGACCGGGAAATCATCACATAAAATTTTTATCAGTAATTTGGCACACAGCTTCGTTTTTTGATGTAGTTTATGCCTGTAAAATATGAGACATAATTTATTCTGATGTATGTGTTCTATAAAGTGAATAGTAATTGTTATTCTAGTTTATCGGTCTATAATATATTTCTATCTTTTATAGCTTCAAATAGTAAATAATTAAAAAAAAAAAATATTTATTTAAATTTGTAACACTTTAGAAAGCGAGTACCGAGTAACAGCAAGAAGGCCATTATAAGATAAGAAAAGTCCATAGGTTTGGATAAAGCAAATCCCAAAATGGCATATGAGAACAATTGTTATTTAAGTGATGGATTCCTAGCATAACCAATAATTAGGGATACCAGCACCAGAACCAGAAACAACAATGAATCAATGACTGGTGAAGTTTGAAATGACCGGACTTGCTGTAGTAACGTATGTTGAGTTGTTTTTTGAGCAGCCATAATATCTCGTTTTGATTAATAACTGCGCTACTTAATGACCTTAAGTATACTTTAAGCATAGCGCTTCATGTTTAGAATGTTTTATTTATTTAGGATATTCCATAGGCAAAAGGGTAATTTATGAAAACCACAACAGCGAATAACTTACCGGAGAACAGGGAATCCCATAGAAATATGCGAGTCAAATTCCCAAAATATTCCTATTTTTTTCTACAAAGAACTGTTTTTTACAATTACGAGTTTTAATACACCCCTAGATTAGCAGTTTTTTGTTGTTGTTATTATGTATTAAACAACTTAAAAGGTTCATAAAATATAAGTACTAGATAATTTACAATATGTACTATAGTAAACATTTGTTTTTTAAAAGACATCCTTTGAACAGAGATTTCTCAAGAGATATGTATAAAATCCGTCAGTCAAAAGCAGTGTGTATACAAACTGCAAAATAACAACAATATTTTTTTGCATAAGTTTTTTTATTTTTTTTTTAATTTAGTATATAAGGATATAAATATTGAATTGGGTATAACTCTTTTGAGGTTTTGAACTATGTACGAAAGTTTTTTTTTTAAAAAAAATATTTATTTTCTAAAAACGTATTTATTTGACGTTATATCATTAATGATGATTTTCTTGAAATGTTATTTTTATTATTTCTCGTAAATTTATTGAATATTTTTAGTTTTTAACCTATTAACATAAATATTCTTATAGGTTTTATTTTCAAAAGACCTAGATTTGTTGAAATTAATATAAATTAGAAATTTTATACCTTTAATTTATATGTATATAATGATGAATCGTTGTAATTTAATATAGTACAATACTTAAGATCATTTTTATATTTATAAGCATAAGTTAATTATTGAAAAATGACATTATTATGTCATTATATTTTTCAACTAAAATGAACTGATGAACAGGTTTTATGGTAAATGATATCCTTAGGATAAAATATTGAAATTTAATCTAATTATTTAGGCCTAATTAGTTATTATGGGGGACCTTATAATCTGTGTGGCCTTTTATATATTTTGTAATAAAGTTTTACCTATAATTTTGTTGCCATAACATCAAAATCTTTATCAATAATCCTTATGGGTGTATATTTTTATTATACAAATTATATAAAATAATATAGAAGTGTTCACTTACAGTCCATTAATAAATAAAATTTAACAAAATATTTTCAAGTAGTTAGCAGATTTGAAAAATTAATATTCTTTGTATTTATTATTTTTAGTCAGATACTCTCAAAGTTTTGGTATATAGAATCAAAATTTAATAATTAAATTATATTTGAAAGTTTTACTACTAAATTCAAATTACTAAATTCAAATTAGACAACTATAGAGAAAACCGTTTAGAATTATTAAATTCAAAATAAATCGAATTAATCAAGAGTTAAATTGAAACTAGTATTAATATTATTATTATTAGCTTCACAGTAATTTATAAATTCCATTTCATTTACATTTCATAAAATGTTTCACAATAATTTACAAATTCATCCTTTCCTCTGTTTGCTCACTATTCTAGCACCATTTGCTAGTTTGTCACCCAATTTATTGTTATCATTATCCATCTGTTCTTGATATGTGCCCTGCCCATGCCCTTTTGATTCTTTAGCTCTGTAATATTTTTGTTCTGTTTCTTACTGCTCCAATCCTCGTTTTTACTAATTGAGCGCTCTATTGACCTTTGACACAATTTTCGATTTTTTATACTATTTAATACAAGGGTCTGATTTTGAGAACCATGTGTAATTACCGATAAGATGGTAATATCAAAGACATTTTAAAATTGTTTTATATGCCGGAATTGTAGACGTTAGAATAGAGGATATCCTTGTCTCATCTCAATGTCACACTTCTACTTATTTGAAAAGGTTGCAAGATTTTTAAAAGTCGATAAATTTTATTGAAGTTGCACAATATTCAGGACATTTCTTCACATATTTCTACTATCTGATTTACACGTTGTAAATCATTCATAATAAATCCATTGTAGAAGCAGCTTGTTCTATCGGATGCTCTGAATTTAATGATATTTTTAAGTGTTTGAATAAGCATTTGGATAAAATTTTATAATTATATATGTATTGTATATATAAATATCTGTAAAGCCTTCAAAATTTAGTCTAGAAATATGTACATATATTACATAAACTTGTGAAATAAACATTACTCTACGGGCGCGTTGATGTCTGAAGTCATGGGTCTGGCCGTCAACGCTTCTACCGAAGCCTGGGTATTAACTGACGAAAATTAGTAGGGTAGGCACAATATATTTATTTAGGTCACCGTTCGCAGTGTATGTAGGGAGGTTCGTACTTCTGCCTTGATGACCCCTTTAACATCTAATCTTATAATGATGTTGAAAAAATTATCGTAAATATTTGTAAATGTGTAGTACTGTACTGACTATACACACCTGGAATATATAAATATAAAACATTCTTTACAGATGAAGCGGTCTTTCAATAAATCAAAAAAGTAATGCTTTTACAGCTCTATCCTCCACACTTTTTTTTATAACTTTATTCTTAAACTTTTAAAACAGCATAAAATAATATTTTATAAATAAATCTAAGCTATAATAAAAAATATTGAAATTTCGATGAATTTTCTATATGAAAAAAACTTTTTTTTTTTTTTTTAATACAATATTGAAAATATGACTAAAAATCAAAAATTCACTTGCAATCTGTCAAAATGAATGAAAAGAAAAAACGAATTCAATTATAATAATAAATAAAAATATATCAAAAGAAATTTCTGTGAAATAAATGGTTATCTTATAGATTATAGAAGATTGGTGTGGTGACATTTGTTACTTGATTGTGTAACCAGAACAAATTTATTGAATTAAATGAAATATTTTACTTCAGTTAAAATCTATACATAAATTTTCCATACGTTTTACATAAAATTCTATAGATATAAGATTTTGACATAAAAGAGATGGATATGAAGAAGAAAAAAAAAATCAGGTAAATCATATAAATCTGAACTGAAATACTGGCCATACACATTTATGCCATACTGTTCAAATAATCTTAATAAAATTTAAGAATTTACGGATTGAATTGATAGTATTTTACTTGCGGTAGTTACAATTCAAACAAATTTGATAAAATGTATTACTATATATATAAAAATATTGATTTGAAATAAATATAACCAAAATAAAATTTATTTTTGATATTTCGGTAAATGATGTCATAAGGATAATTTATTAGTATCATGATACTTTTAAAATTTTCTATTATTAAATTAAATACAAAGTCATATTACATAAACAAATTCTAATAAAACTTAATGTCAAATAAGAAATATTACAAAATTCTTTACAGTGGCAAATATAAATATTTATTTCTTTGAAAAATTATTATGAATATAAATTTATAATTATTTATTTTATTAATGTCCTAATGTTCTTTTGGATTTGGTGCAGTCAAAGTATCAAAATGTTGTCTTCGTAATTTTGTATGTTCTATCAAGTTTTTTTCGGTGTACTCAGAATAAAAAAGATTTATTTCAAACGATTAGAAATAGTAGTTAGTAAACTAACTATTTCAGACGCTGTCAAAAGAATAATACACAAATGTGGGTACCTCTGCGACTAAGCCCCACACTTTTCTGATAGATCAGAAAATAATATTGCGAAATTTAGAAAATTATATATTAAATCAGACGTTAGATATAGTTTCGTCGGGTCTTTCTAAATTTAAATAATCATACTTGTCGATTTTTTTCTAATTTCTATTAATTTGATTTACTCCTCTGATGTGTAATGTGTAATCATAGAATTTTTTGGGACTTGTCCGGAAATAATATGATTAACAATTGGCACTATCGTAACTAGAGAATCGTGTACTTTTTAGATGGTTAATAAACAACCTAATCACTATAGTAGTACAAGTTGATTATTGGTTTTAAAGGAGTGGGAATAACTAGATTTACAAGAACATTAGTGATAATAATATAAGCGTGTTGAATTCTTCAGTCAAACGCTGCATCTTGTAGGTTAAATCAGTTAGTTATACATGTTTCTAAGATATTAGAAACACTATCGGAATATAAGATTCCTAATTAAAATTCACATTCAAATATATAAGAAATTGAACATATTTAGTAAATTCTCCTCAAATCATTACTAAATTGACTCTAACTACCCAAAATATTTTTGAACTATATATAAAATGTCTAATAACATAAATTTTTTCGTAAACATTTTTCTTCCAAGTTTAATTGATATGAATAAAAATAATAATATAATATATTAAAAATTAAATAGAATATAATTTTTATAGAAGAAAATGTTATTTCACTATATAAATATATTTTATTATCGTATAAACCATAAAATAAAATGGTTTTTGCAAATTATCAACTCTTCAAAAAAAAGTCTCTTGTAAAATCAAAATTCCTTAAATAATTTTAACATTATTATCCTCTATAAATATATATGTAATAATTTTCTTTTATTTTAATTCTTTTACCATTTAAGGATTGGAAGAAATAAAAATGACCAATGAACTATAAATTTAAATATCATCTACTAAGTAATAAATGGACTTAACCATAATTTTTTTTTTATTTTATTATTGTCCAACGAATATATAACAAAAATATTTGATAGGATTTCTATATTATAACAGAATTAAGTGCCAGAATTATATGTATATTTTATAATTCTACAAAAGAGTTTATTATTTTTATATCTTTTATATAGAATCTAAAGGATTTCTAGATATTTTTATATATAATTCAGAATAAAAGTTTTCAATATATAAATTATATCCATACCTATAAAAATAGATCACTTAGAATAAAATGATGAATTGACATTTAAGATTATCTTAAGGATTACAATCTTATTACTATATATATGTATGTATATATAGATAGTTCTATGTTATATAGTAGATTTTTTTTTATTAATATTATCATCCATTAAAATGTATAGTTGTAAAAAGAAAACTTTTATATAAATTTCTGTATAATTCGATAAAACTTGAAGGATACAAGAGAATAAAATACATTTTTTTTTACGAAAGTACAACTAAAACTTAAAGAACTGTATTATCGCGGATATCCTAATTGATATGACGTTGTTATAAAAGAGTCTGAGGTCCTTTTTATAATAATATGAATATATATATAGTAGAACATTTTTATATGTTTTATCCGTTTACCATAATAATATATATATATACTATATATTTACAGATACATTTTTATAGAAAAAGTGAGTATCAAGTATAGATAAAAGTTGTGGGACTAAAATCGGTTATATAACCCATTTAGAGATTGAAATATACATGAGTTTTTCATATAAATGGCGCCAACAATCTTTTTGATATTATATGGAGAAACAAAAAGTGCCAAAGGTATCACACAAAACTATAATTTATCTTTTTCTCGTTTCTTCTTCTTCTACTTTTACTATTACGACTACTTATACTCTTTATATATTTTAAAAGTTTTTAGTTCTCTTGTTAGTGTTTATGCCTTATAAAATTAAACGATTTTCACAACCCTTTCTCAATTTTTTTTGTAAAACTTTTCCTTCCACTAATATATATATATATATATATATATAAATGTTACAGTAAAAAAGGATATTTTATAGACGAATTTCTTTTTTAACAAAATTTTAAAAATTTGTTCATTTTTTTATTTTATTTTTCGTATATTTTGAATTCGGTGGTGACGTTGTGTAACTTCCCTTACCCAAATAATAAAAAAATTATCTACAAAATAAAAAAAAGTTCTATATGCGTTTAGTGAAGTTTTACGAGGAGCTATGGAATAAAATTGTTAATTGTTGCGATCGAAAAATCAATGTAAAAAAAAGAAAATTGCTAAAAGTTTCTGACCTAAGTATAATTCAGGATTAAGGTTACTTTTGTTAACTGTTTGGTAACCGTAGAAATATAAGATCGGTAACTTTATTGGTTTCATAGGAAAATCATCAATTAATAGAGTTTAGATCATTAGGTAATACGTGCTATCCGTTTTTAATGAAATTTTGGTACTGCTTTTTTGAAAATCAAATTGAAGTAGTTAGGTTTATTGGGTCCTATGAAATTTTATAGTACAATTTCTTGAAATGATAAATATCTGATTTTTTTTTTGTGTACAAATCAATGATTTAACAAATTCCGAGTTTTCGGATACCCCTAGATTAGTAGCTTTTTTTTTTAAATACCGTCAAATTTTTAAACGCGCTGAGGTAAAACTTTTGTATACAACATGAAAGTTTTGCATTTCGTATTTAACTTATTCACATTTGACATGACAAATAATATTATTGTTTATTTATTTGAAGATTTTAAAGTTTTAACTAAAAGAATTACTTTCTTTTTTAAATACTTTTGTTTTAGCAAAAAAAAAATTATGTTATTCATGATTTTGTATTTATAATGTATATGAACTTTTAACTCGGTGGAGCCATTTTGAAATATTGGTCAGAGAGAATATTGGTCTCCGTTTTTTTTCTTCAGGTTTTGATGGTTCAAAACTTTATTTAAGAAATGTTTTATCAGAATTTCTTTTTACTAAGTGCAGTTTTTATATTTTGAAAATAAAATTTTATAGATTTTGGATCGTATTTTTTTTTTTTTTTATATATTCGTTGGTTTTCTGATACGACCATTTTTTTTTAAATCTGTAAAATTTAATCAAATCAAGGAAGGAAGTTTTAACAAAAGTTTAGAAAGAGATAAAAACATAAAATAATTTAAATTTATTTGAATTTTTTGTTCAACATTTTAGTTTCAAATTGTAAATTTTTTCATGTACAAAAAATATGTAAAAAAAAAATTCATCAATTCTAGTACCAAAAATTTAAAAAAAGCTGCTAACTAGGGGGAGCAGATAACTCATAGTATGTTGTTTAACAGCGATTTATGTCCAAAAGTTTTTTGTAATTAACATTATCTTTGTAACAAACAGTGGTTTCTTCAAAAATTGCTCATCTTTATTATTTATTGATTTAATTTTATATTTTTATTTGTTAAATAATAAATAATATTATTAAAATAACTATAATAAGTATAAATATGCGTAATCACGAATCCAACCTGTGTACAAAATTTCATTGAAATTGAATAATATTTACCATATGTTCTAGAACATATGAAATATTAATCGGAAATTTTAGCATGGACCCCCTCAGGCTACTAACTTCTACCTTAGTCTACACATGCGTAATCACGAATCCAACCTGTGTACAAAATTTCATTGAAATTGAATAATATTTACCATATGTTCTAGAACATATGAAATATTAATCGGAAATTTAAGCATGGACCCCCTCAGGCTACTAACTTCTACCTTAGTCTACACATGCGTAATCACGAATCCAACCTGTGTACAAAATTTCATTGAAATTGAATAATATTTACCATATGTTCTAGAACATATGAAATATTAATCGGAAATTTTAGCATGGACCCCCTCAGGCTACTAACTTCTACCTTAGTTTACACATGCGTAATCACGAATCCAACCTGTGTACAAAATTTCATTGAAATTGAATAATATTTACCATATGTTCTAGAACATATGAAATATTAATCGGAAATTTAAGCATGGACCCCCTCAGGCTACTAACTTCTACCTTAGTCTACACATGCGTAATCACGAATCCAACCTGTGTACAAAATTTCATTGAAATTGAATAATATTTACCATATGTTCTAGAACATATGAAATATTAATCGGAAATTTAAGCATGGACCCCCTCAGGCTACTAACTTCTACCTTAGTCTACACATGCGTATTCACGAATCCAACCTGTGTACAAAATTTCATTGAAATTGAATAATATTTACCATATGTTCTAGAACATATGAAATATTAATCGGAAATTTTAGCATGGACCCCCTGAAGGTATTAACTTCTAACATGGCCAACACATGCATAATCAGAAGGTCTACCTTTGTACCAAATTTCATTAAAATCAGATAATAATTACATGCTATAAAACACGTAATTATATAAAATTCGGAAACTAAAACTGTTTTCTAGGAACCCCCTGAAGGTCCCCAAATTTCAGGAGAGCCAACTAGATCCCAAAATTAGCCTATATATAAAATATCTTTGAAATCGGTTAACAATTACTATATGCTGTAGAACATATGAAAAAAAAAAAATTAAAAATTAAATCGGAAATTTAACATGGTCCCTCTAATCCCACTAATCTGTAATTTGGTCAACCAATGTAGAATCATGAACTCAACCTGTGTATCAAATTTCATTGAAATCGGATAATAATTACAAGCTGTAGAGCATAAAGAAAATATTCTTCGGAAACTAAGTTGCTCATATATTAGTTTCCCATGAACGTACTGTACCTACCAACTACAAATTTGTGGAGTATCAAATAGATAACTAAATGAAACTGTGTGTTCAATATCATTGAAATTGGGTGAAAGGTACTGTAGATATATATAGTTGAACTTATGAAAAGTAATTACGGATTTTTACATGGACCCACTGAAGTATTGACTTCAAATTTTACAGACACCAAGTACATACGGAAACTATCATATGTACCAAAATTTATGCTAATTAGATAAAAATTACTATATGCTCTAGAGTATACGAAATTTTAATCGGAAATTTTACCAGGGACCCCCTGAAGTTACAGACCTGTATCTTGGTAGGCTTGTGGACAATCATGATACCAACCTATGTTTTAAATTTCATCCAAATCTGAGACATGAAATTTTTTTTTACATTTTCCCGTAGAACAAAAACACGTAGGTTGCCACATAAATGGGGAAATCTAACATGGTCCCACTGAAAGGATCGATCTCATCTTGTACCGGCACCTGCGCGAGGTATGTTAGAGCCTGTGTGCCAAATTTCATTAAAATCGGACAAGCGGTTCTAGGAGATGTTGCTGCGCATATAAAAAGCGTACGCGTACGCGTACGCGTCCCCCGGACACTTTTTTTTTTTTGCATTTTCGGACTCCCCGACCTCGGAAACGCCTAGAAAAAAATTTTGAGCGAACTTTTTTTTTTGACCATTCAACCCATCACCAGACTTCATAGTATTTCATACTATTCGTAATTATACTAAACTCACCAATAAATTACTAGAATTTGATAAGTAAACTTTTCTAGATGTGATTTAAAACATGAAATCACAGTACTGTTCCTCACTAAGTGATTCGCTGGAGGGCTGCATATTTTTTAGTTTTAATTAATAAAATATATTTCGAAATTCTGACATATAAATTTCTTAAATATTCCGAAAACTATCGAACCCTGTTAATAAATTGATGCCAATGTATTAATGGATGAAGCAATCCTAATACTCAACAAAAAATATATATAAATGATTTTCATTTTTTTTAAATTAATTTATGATGTAAAATTTATTACCCTCAGCTGATAATTTCGCATTATAAAATTACAAGCTCAATCTTTGATTTGAGTTTTTCTTATTTAATTGATTTTTTAACAAAACTTAAATCACACGTTGGAAGGATTAAATTAAATGCACCAAAAATGCAACAATTATCAATTACAAATATAAAAATCTACGACTGATGGCATTTGATATTAAAAGTTTGATTACTTATTTTTCAAATCTTTCACTGATTTTTAATTTTTCAATTTTACTAAATTATTAATGCCTCAAATTAGTTCATTACCACAAATTTAATATTTTTCTAAAATCGATATTTATTTATAGAAAGAAATAATTTTCTAAATGAATTTTTCAAAATACAATTTTACTTTTATCGTATATGCATTTCAAAGGAAATAAAATTCTATTAATATAATTATTTTTTTCGTATTCAAAATTTAATGGACAAGACAAATTTAATGTCAATAAAGTTCAATTATATATTCTAAATTCTGAAAAACAATCTTAATAGCGTGGCATTAGAATCAAAACGAAGAAAATATAAATATGAATATAAGATCATCTAATTTAACAGTTTTAAGTCTACGGATGCTAAAATGACGAATTATCAAAGTATGTTGGGCAATCTTCAACTTGAAACGTGCAGCTTGATAGGTACCACACTTAGTAATGTGTAGTACAAAATAATAAGAATTAAATCTAAGAGAATCTCAAGAGAGCATAATAAAAGGTCATTCACTTTGGAAAAGAATTGCCCCAAATGTATAGTGTAATCATTGTTGATAACAAGTAACAAAATAAGGATATGATTACTCGGTTCTCGCTTCCATGATCAGTTCCACAAACTAACAAAGGCAAATTCTGAATAACTGTATTAAATAAATTGCATAACCATCACTTCAATAAAATTATTTAATAAAAAAAATGGTTATCAAAATCTCTGCAAAGGTTTCAGTTTAATATTGTTTAATGAAAAAATGAAATTGTAGATGCAAAATATGAAAATTTATGATAACGTACACATTAATATGATCTCAAAAATCACTTCTTTACTTGACTTTAATAGTTTACATAAATATTACTAGCTAGACAAAACTATATTACCAACATATTCTCTAAGAATCGAAATTTACGGATTTCAAGTAATGTAATCAGTCGTAACTTTTAGATAATTTTACACATTTACTCGTAATTACGAATAATATTTACTCATTTTTTTTAAAGGATTAATTTCGAAGCTTATAGAACACACATGTAAAAACATAATAATTTCAACAATTTACTTAATTATTGTATAAATTATTTTATCCAATCAACGAAAAATTGTTAAAAAAAAAAATAAGATCTTTAAATAAAATCCCTAAATTATATTAAAGATTTATACTTAATTTAAATTTTTAAAAAATTTTAAATTATGTATTTACAATTAGTTAACTAAAATATTTAAAATATAAGCGCCAATTTTTGTTTTTTAACATCATATTTGGCATTACAATACTATGTAATATTTCAATGGTACTCCTACTTGAAATATGCCTTCTTAAATTGATTTGATATAGGCTTTTTTTAATATTTTTTTTTATATATACTATAAAATACCTTGAATTATAATAATTATTCTGGGTATATATTTCATAGTCGTATATAGTACTTCAAAAATTATATATACTTACATTAATATATATTTATGTTTTAGTTTTTTTTTTATGTTTAGAAAAGGTAAAAAAAATAAAATAAAGATATATGTATATTATTATAAACATTTTAAAATTAGGACAAGCGCATAACTACTTTTGACATAGTCAACTCCCACAAATTAGCTACTATCTTTAAATATAACAACAATATAGTAGTACACCGTACTATATATAAAAAAATAAACCAAAATATAAAAACGAAGAGCGAAAGAAATGGCTTTATCAAAAGTTGGAATTCGTATCTTGTTATACTTCTAAGAAAATTTTCTTTTCTATATCTATATAAAAATGAAAATATACCAACAGTAATCTGACAAGTGAAAATTCTAAAATGTATGTAAATTTACATTTATACATACATACATTATATCTGAATTATATTCGAATTTTCCAAAAAACCTCGTGGTTCTTAATTAAATACGCATGTGCTACAAAATAATAATAATAATCTACTATCAACCAGTTTAGTATATTACGTATACCAAACCAAATAACTTGTAGGCAGTTTATCAGTTACCACGTGCATTTTGATAAAAAAAAGGATATTTTGTTTAATTTTTTATTATATTTGTTTGGATTGAAAATTTCCCCAGTTTTTAGAAAAGGATATAAGGAAATAGATTCTCTCATTGAGTTAACTGCACTATAATTTTTATGATTGTTTGAAATTCCAAAAATCTATATAGAAAGTATAATATAATTTAACTGGATTGGAAAATCAAAATACACTCAGTTTATTGTAGGATTTTAGTGAGTTCTGTACCATATTTTTGTAATTTTTCTTATTAAATATTTAGTAGATTAAACCTGCGCATTTAATTACAATAAAATATAATTATTTTAAGATAAATAACATTTCGATCTATACTAATTATTGTAAATCGATTATAGTTATTGTAAAAATACAAAATATCACGTAACATTACGTATTACATTTAATAAAATTAATTAATAAATTCATCCGCCCTTGTGTTAAACACCCGTCCACTTATGGCACACGGCGCATTCCTGTCACTAATTAAGAATTTATTAAAATAAATTCTAAAATTTATTTTTATAAAGGATCTTTCTATTGGTGTGATACATTTTGTCAAAAGGGATAGCGTTCGATAGGGATGTCTGACATATATGTTAATTTATGTTTTTTTTTTATTCATTACAGGTATACAAATCATCAAGAATCAATATATGAACAAATGAACAACGTTAACAAATCGTTCAATTATTTTATCAAAATTCGGGTTGTATTGTGAAACTCGATGATCACTTCGTGAATTATTTATAGATAGTTCATTTAATC
This sequence comes from Rhamphomyia laevipes, assembly GCA_963920725.1. NCBI lineage: Eukaryota > Metazoa > Arthropoda > Insecta > Diptera > Empididae > Rhamphomyia > Rhamphomyia laevipes. The sequence goes on from OY987257.1 coordinate 29,738,221, forward strand.
GGTTGAATGGATACGTTCATAAACAAAATTACCGTATTGGGGACAAAAATAATCCACATATATTTGAAGATGTTGGATTATATCCAGAAAAATTAAATATTTAGTGTGCATTTCATGCTGGTAGTTGTCATCGGACCATATATTTTTAAAAATGATGTTGGTAAGAACGTTTCTGTCAATGGAGTTCGATATAGTACAATGCTGCGAATGAATTTTAAATCGATGAAAATGGTTTGAATGATATGTGGTTTCAACAAGACGGCTAGCTGTCATACTGCTCATGAAACAATGGAATGATTGCATAGTAAATTTAATGATTCGTTTATTTCTATGCTGATAAACCAAGAACAATTGATTTCACTCGTCAAACGATTTATTAATGATATTCGATTAACTTTATGAACAATTATGCAAAAATTGGGTGGATCGAATTAATTTTCTCAAACGTAGTCTTAGTGGTCATATGAATGAAATATGATTCAAATTAAATTTAAAAAAAAAAAAAAACTTTTTACCATATATAATTTACTGAAAGACCCTATCCATATAAAGATTAAGAATTTTATATACAGAAAAATCAAAAAATTAAACAAAAATAACAAAAATTTTACCTCCAATTTATTAAAAATTAAATATTTAAATATTATTCCCGCGCTTTTAATCATATAAATTTTACATTATTGTATTTATCTATAAGAAACATGGCAAGTGTAATCCGATAATAGCTTTTTTTGTGTTAATAATTATAGAGTGATGTTTTATTATTTTAAACATTATCACTGGTAAAATTATTCACCCAAAAGCCCTACAAGTTTAATTTTAAAATATAAATGAGCATAGGTATATTTTTAAAATTATGTTATTTATGTATGTATATATTTTGTTACGTATTTGACATGTGGCCTTCATAAATTAAAAAAAAAAATATTCTTCCGTGAGACATTTTAATATCTTTTACCTTCATTTCAACTTATTAAGAATATTTTTTTAATTTCTACAATGAAAAATTTAAATAACATATAGTAAAATATGTAAATGAATATGTTTTAAAAAGGAATATACAATAGTTTTTGGAAGCTTGCCAGCTTGTTGGGTTAAGAGGATTTTACTATGGAGAAGGCATTAATCAATTATAATTACCTGACTTGATTTATTTGAAATTTAAATTATTAATTCTTAATAATTAAAAATATTGATACCTAAACAGTTTAATGTATATTTAAATATTATATGTTTTAATTGACAGATGGCGCTAAGCACGTACACAAATTTGTCTTCACAAACATTTGTATGTATAGTATTTTATAAACATCATTCATTGTTTTCAAGTAATATTTAGTAAGCGCCACCTATGAACTTGTAATTAATGTGGTGCATGCAACATTCCAATGTAAAATATATTAAATGTTTTTTAATTTTTTTTATAAATTAATTTAAATATTATTCAACGTTGTCCATAATCAAAAATTGACTGAACCCTAAAATTTTCTTATCTTTCTACTAAATTTCAAATCCCCAAAAAAAACTTTAAATACACAAATTATATTACAGTCTACTCTTTAGCTCCTGATTAATTAGATCACTTTCTTATCTATTATTATAACTAAAATTACCATCATATTTCACTATACATTTTCAATATAATGTCATGCATTATAAATTGATAACAAATTAAAAAATATTGCATTATACAATTTTGTAAGATTAAAAAGAAAACCAAGGTATAAATTTACCTAGTACATAAGGAATACGTCTTACACGTACTCTCTCCCATCCATAACTAACTTAACTACATACAAATTTTTTATCACAAAATTTAGTATACTCCAATTAATTCCAATATGTTCCACTATAAAATTTAGTTGCGGAGCACTTAAATAAAACATATAAACTGACGTTCATATGGAATGGAGTGGAGCACTAACTAAAACAAAAATCCCTTAAACTATTTTTTTTTTTTTTTAATTTTTATACAAATTCAAAAATAGTAGTAAATCTACTCTCAAAAATGTATACATCTACAACAATTGGATTTTTTTTATTTAAAATATCTGTTGGATTGGAGAGATATTGTGGTAATATGGGGGAAAGGTAGTAGATTAAAAATCTGGGGAAGTCGACGAGATTGCTTTCGTGTCGTTTCTTTAAAAGTAAAATTCGTATTTTTGTATTTATGTATATTGGAATTTTATAAATTTTTATAAATCGTGTTTTGGTTTTATATACAAAATTGTCTTTCGGTTGTTACATACTACAAACAATTTTATTTATTATTAATTTTTTTTAAAAAAATACTTATATGTGAAATTGAACTAAAATGTGGTACTGTTTTGATGACGATTACTATATGCTCCAAACTCTCTTATGTGTACGATATCTATCTATATTATTATGTATATATATATTTATATAGTTATATAGTTATATATAAATACAGCAACTTCAAAAAAAAAAATTATAATAAAATGTGTGTTGGCCTCCTGGTTTATATTTTGATTTAATGAAAATTTGTTTCAGTTGTATGTTCACATCCGGCTAGAAAGCAAGTTTCTTCGTAACAGAATATTTATTAATTTAGCCACGAGGTTGCGCTGCGATTATAATAATAATAATAAATAAATAAAATATTTTAAAATAAACAAAAAATTATAATTTTTAAAAAAAATTTAAAAATAAAAAATATTTATAATATAAATTCAGTGAAGTTTGTTTCTTTTCATTCTAGAACATTAATTTTTCTTACTTTTTTTTTTTTTTTTAAATTATTTAAGCTTAAATTTTATCTGTCTATAAATAAAAAATATGTAAGAAAAAAGGCGGTTTATATGTATTTAATAATAATATAATTTAAAATATTTATATATATACATTTAAAACAATCTTTTTATTATAAAAAAAAGGTGTCTTTCCAATTACACAAACTTGTACTGGTTAAACTACGTCGTTTATAAATTAAATTTATATTTATTTTAATTAATCAATTCATATATAAATACAAAAATTTTACAGTTTATAAATTTTTTTTCTTAAAATGTGAATTAATAAAAATTTGTTATATACATAATTTTAGTATATAAGGTGAAATTTTTTAATTAAAAGTTTAATAATAAATACAAAATTGTTTAAATAGAAATATTTAAAAAAAAATAATATAAATAAAAATGGTATTTACAAAAATTTTAACTTACGTAACAAGTGTCATTTCATATTGAGACCGCGATATTATACTTAAATACTTAAAATATTTTACATATTTATATACATAAATAATACATATATAGATAATACTTATATGTATCTTATAGAATGTGAAAAGTGAAGTGAGCTGTAAGTGCTATTAAAAAAAACTACGCCATAAATAAAATTTAGTCAAATTTAAATTAAAAAAATAAAAAAAAAAAAAATTAATAAAGTTTTTTTTTTTTTTTTTTTGATTAAATGCGAAAATATACACTGAAAAAAAATATTTAGCTAATTTGAAATTTATTATAATAGTATTTGTGAATATGGCTCGATCAGTTTATATATAAATATAAATTTTGGTTAGTAGTATGGTATATATAAAATTTATGTACTCACATATTTAATTAAAATTAATTTTCTATGTATATATATATAATACCTACGTGCCGACGGTAAATTTTTATTTGTAATAAAGACGAATTAATTTTACATGATAACTGATCTATGCTTGCTGTATGTACCAAAAAAAAAATACTTTAGATTTTTTGTATTTTTTGAATAAATCTTCCAAGTATCAAGTTTAAATGTTGTAGTCGCCGTCGCCTCTCTAAATTTTCATATTTGATAATAATAATAATTATTACTTATAAGTCAGCAGACTAAGTTAATTGATATCACAACGACCTAGAAAAAAAACACACAAAAATTAAATAATTTCATTGAAATTATAATAAAATTATTAAAATTTCAATTTTTTTTTTTTGTAGAAAAATGTCTAACAAAATTGTCTGTTAAAATGTTTATGATAAATGATTAACATTTTTTTTAAATTATTATGATTATTTCATTAACTTTACAGTTTTAGTATTTAATGTATTAATTTAAAAATGTAACGAGAATTTGAAATTATTTGAAATTATCAAATATGTAAAAATATAAATTAATGTTTTATATAAAAAGTTCATTAATTTAATGAATTAATAATTGATCATTCAATTTAGTTTAAATTTAAAAGTTTTTTGTTTCTAATCAAATATTAGAAAATATTATTTATAAATCTAAAAACTTTTATTATTTTTTATATAAATATTTAAGTTTTTAAAATTTGAATATTTTCAATAAATTTTTTTTAATATTATTCAAAATTTGACAGTTTTCATAAAATATTAGTTATGCCAAATTTAATTCCATTTAAATGATTATCATATTTTAACACTTTCTAGTTAATTAATATATAGATAGTTTAAAATATTAATATATTCAAACTAGCTTTTTGAAAGTTATTATTTTTTTTATAGATATGTATAAGTATCTTTTTAATATATAAATTTGAAATAACTGGTATTGTCTATTTAGGATAGATTTGGCCTAGGTCAACATTCAATGAGCTACCCAATACATCAATGTTCGCTTAGTTCTGTGAGGCGCTTTAGAAATCGGAATTTAACGTTTATCAACATTTTGTAATTGTTCTTTAATAACCGGTCTAAATGTTAATTATTTTTAATTAACAAAATCAGATTCGTTTATGTAGAAGGACATTTAGTTTCATCTATTACATCTAGTTTTAGCTAATTATATATAAATGTAGTTGTAAAGTTATCTTATTTTATATTGTTAAATAAATTTGACAAAATTGAATTCGTATTATTCGATTTAATTTTCTTTTGATTTAATTTTTCTATCTGTAAGGTTTAGAATTGAAATTATATTGCCTCCTGAGTAGTTTATCAACATTCTAATGATTAGCTCTGAAAAGAATTAAAAAGTACCGATTGATATAAATATAATTGAACAAAACCATTAGTAAAATGAATTGAATTGTGTAAGAAAAATACATTAGAAGATTATTTTAATTAACTATCTTTTTCTTTGGATTACTACTAACCTAAAAATTTAATTCAAATATAATTAAATAAAAACCACAATAAGAAAACATAATTTCTATATTTGTAATTATATTTATTTTATAGTAATTCTAAGAATGAATTTGTACTAAGAATTCGAAAATATAAAAATCAAAATCTAGACCAAAAATTCTAAGAATTTTATTTTACAAATAAAAAATTATTAATTTCATTGATAAAAATAAATAATTGCGTTTAAATTTTTAATAATATTATTACTATAACCAAAAAAAAAATCATAAACAAAAATTTTGATCATGCAATTTATTTATTTCCTATAGTATTCAGGCAGGAATTAGATTCGATATAGATAAGTTTTTACGATGATTTATGAAATAAACTATGATTTGTTGTAATGGAAAAAATCGGTTTGAAAAAATTTAAATTTTTCAAATTATTATTTTTTTAATGTTCCCAAGTGTGAAGCTTCATTAAATTTCGAAATAAAGACAAATTTCACATCCTCGTGCACATCTTCTCGTGTTGATGAAATTTGTGATCTTATTAGTGTAAAATTAATTGAAGCTTGAACCCATAACATAATATCCGAATCATATATAAAAATTTATATTCTTAATGTCTTACGACATCAGAAATTGTCCTATAAACATTTTTTTTTAATAAATCAAATTTTTAACAAACTCCATGTTTTGTACTGCGCCTAGATTAAGACAATTTTTTTTTTGTTAATTAATAACACAATATTTAAAGCCGAAAGTGGAAAATTTTCCAAAAATATAACAACTACAGCAACAAAAAAGAATTTTAAATAAAAATTTAATAATATTTTTATTATTTTTATTATTATAATATTAATATATAAAATAAATACAAATAAAGAAAATTCGACCTCGTAAAATTATTTTTGCTGTTATCATTTCTTATCTTTAAGATGTCTGCTATGCTGCTGTCAAATTTAAGTTTAATACATCTATACATTTATTTATTTATTATATACATACATATTTACAGATATTTTCAATATCATTGTTTTTATGGGACTGTTTATAATAAAGTTGCTATGCAAAAATATATTTGCAAATTGATTTTGCGATTTTATAATTAATTATTATACCAACAAATTATTAAATATAATTTTCATATATGTATATGTATATATACAATTCCGAGGGATAAAATATAATTTCATTTAGATTAAAAAAACAAAATATTTTTTATGTAATTTAAATGCAAATCTCTTATAAGTTTTTTCAAAAAAAATGTTCGCCACTTTTTTTTTAAAAAATTAAACCAAAAAAATTCCACCAAAAAGCTTGTTCTAAAGTTAAAAAATATGTAAAATAAAAAAAAAACGTGTTTTCTCATATAAATTTATAATAATTTTTATATTATTTATTTATATTTTGAAAAACTTACACGTCGCCATAATAATTTTATTTATTTTTTTTATTTTTGAATTTTGAATATTTTTTTTTTTTGGTTACCTTTGTGTTTGTGTTAAACATTTTACAATTGTGTATGGTATCTGGTATGTTTATGCTGTGGTTATGTATTATGTTGAGATGAAGATTTTTTTAAAATTTATATATAAAATATCGTAGTTTTAATCACGTGTATAAGTTTATTTTTATTCGCTCTATTTTAACTATACATACAAAATACCAATATACAAAAATCATTTTTTTATATATATATTTACAAACAAAGAGAAAAATACTAATACAACTATAATGGATCGTGATCGATTCGATATAGGATCATTTTAAATAATTGTTGTTGTAATTTGGTATACGATGTTGCCAAGTTTCAATTAATCAATTTATTAAATCAGTATTAGAATCGTCGTAATCACTGTTGTTTTGATTGTATTTAATCTAAGCAAAAAAAAGGTAGACTTAACGACATTTTAGTTACAGACATTACATAATTAGGTATGTGTTTTTTTTTTATAAACATTAAGATAACGGTTTTGGCAATCAAGATTTAATTAATTAATTAATAGGATTTAATTTTTTTTTTTGCTTTATTCTTTACATATTTTTATAGATTAATAATGTGATAAATCAGTAATTAATAATTTAGAATAAATTAACAAACTTTTAAAATTGATTAATGAAGAAAATTTTATATTTCCAGTTTTTATTAATGCTTTTTGAATAATTATAAAATACAAGTAATTTCAATATTAAATATAGTATGGAAATGTATTATTATATACGTGGGCGACGGTGACAGTTGAATGCTGTGAAAAATTAGGTCACGAGTTCGATTCCAAGCTGTGTCATGACATATATCGCTCGTAAGTTAATTATATGTTTAAATTGATACCAGTTTTTTGACAAGAAATGTTTTACTATAATTTGCCAGATATTTGAAAGTTAGTTTAGAAATAACTTAGGAACGCACCAATGAATATGAATTTCAAAATCTTTTATTTTTAAAAATGTTATTAAGAATATTTAAAATTAAATATATGAAATGTGACAATATAGCATTAATTAATTAGTTCTTGTTTTTATTAAGTTCTTAAATAAATTTATTTTGTTCTTGGCTTCGAGAGAATAATTCTTCACTTTGCATGTAATGATACATGTTAACCATAATTTTTTTTTAATTGTTTCAATCGTTTAGCAACAAATTTAATCGATGTATCTAACTAAATATATATAGGTTAAATTTTAAATATATAGGTATACAGATCATTTTATTTATGTATTATATGATCACACATCACATAAGTATTAAACATATATAAATATATTAGATATAAAAGTTTTAAAATCTTTAGTATGTGTTCATTCTATATAATATATAAGAACAACTTTAGAATGTGCTAAAGTAAACCAGATTTTATTTTAATAGATTTCATACAAATTATATTAACTCGTCTCTTAGCCAAAATTATAAATAAAAATCAATTTAAGTTTACTTCACATTTTCGTATATTACAAAAAATTTAATTTCTGACATTTCAAAATCATTTTCAAAATTTATGTATACGTACCTAATCCTTTCAAATTCTCAATAATTTCGAATAACTATAATTATTATATTTGTAACAAAGATTGTAAAACGTTAATGTCTAAACGATTTTTTTGACACTTCTAAAGCTACACATTCGCTGCTTCGTGTACTAGTGGCAGTGTTTTCATTGAAGTAGTTGTACTGTTTTATAAACAGTACGGACTTACTCATTGACGAGGGGAAATCATAATAAACTATATGAAAAATATCGATATTATTTGAAGGATTATTACATTATTCATTTGTAATATAGTATAAAGTTTATGTAGCGTAAAATTACCTTTAAGAATTATATGATTAGGATTTTAATGAGCATATACAATGGTTTTAATTTTTATTACCAAACATATTATATATATATGAATATATATAAACCAATAAAAAACTTACATTCTTGTTATATTAAATTCATTCGTACGATCATTAAATTTGACAAAAAAAAAAAATTATATATTTTCACTACGCAAAAAAAGAAGCAATATTTTTATTGAGTAACATTTCAATTGAGGTGTAAAAGTATTTGAATATTATAAATATTTAGGAACAATTTACAATTTTATTTATAATTAAATAGAAAAGCTAAAATCTCTTAATTTTGAAAAATAAAATCATTTATTAATAATACCACAAAACATTATTCTAATAATTAGATTTCTATTTTTATTTTAGTGACATTTATTAAAATTATATATTAAAACAATATAAAACAAAAAATTTAAGTATATAAATAAAAAAAAAATCATTTAAATCATAAATAAAGTGTTCAATAATTAAAATAAAATTTGCGTTGTTTGCGTAAAAGGTGAAAAATTCATAATAAAACCAATAAACATTAATATAATAAAAAAAAGATAATAAATTAGAAAAATGGATCCATTTAGTAATGATTGGCAAACACCACCTAGACCAACAGAAGAATCACTTCAAATGGATTTAGTTGGTGAATTACAAGATGGTAGTTTAGAACCACAATTTCGTGCTAGATCAAATACATGGCCATTACCAAGACCTGAAAATTTTGTAGAATCAAATGACGATCCAGAAAGTACAAAAGCAAGTAATCAACAATTATCAACAGGTAAATAAATTATTTATTAAACAACAATAAAATATAAATTAAATAATAAATATATTTATAAAATAAATTAATTAATTATATATATTTCAATAAATGCCATTAATATGTTTTGTGAAAATATGCATAAATTATATTTAATTGAACAACTTTATTAAATTACATATTAACTATACAACTTTTTCTTTCGTAAATAAATCTTATAAATGACTACTAAAAATTAAAATTATAGTTCTTATAAATTTCCATAGTCTAATTTTAAACATGCTTAAAAAGTTATAATTTCCAATATAATTTTATAATTAATGGAATCGTATGATAGTTTAAAATGATAGATCACTTTGTTAGTTATTTAACATTTGAAATTAATCTAAAAAAAAGATTATTTTTACATGATTCGTAAATTTGATTTGAATATAATCATAATAAATGTATAATATTTGTATCAATCTTGACACATGAGAGCAAATTAAAAAAAAAACTACATATTTGAAAACTTCTAAGGACGGATTTCACAGTGGAAGCTTAACTCTTTGCCAGATCCGAATCTTCGGTCTAACTTATTTTTTGGTTTCTCAGTGCAATTAGTTAAAAGTAATTACAAAAAATCTAAAATTAATGCTAAATTTCAATTCATTATAAATTTATAAATATTTTTATATATATAAAACACATACAAAAACACGTACACTAATTCAAATATTTTAATTACATTAATTTTTATGCTACATTTTCATTTACAATAATTCAAATTTTTTTGGTTTAGCTAAGCTTAGGGAAAATTTTGATTGAGAAAACTAGTGAGTTTAAGTTGCAGTCTCAAACTACACAATCGGTTTAGTTATGCTTAATCTTTCACTGTCAAATACGCCTTAAATGTTGTAAAGATGTAAAGAATATGTCAAATTTTCGCCATTTTTAATTTAACATAAATTATTTTTGCGGACTGGCATTGCTATTATTACTATGTAAATAAATAAATAATAGAATTATTCTATAAAGTATGTTATTTTTTAGTTGTCCAATTAGTTTTGCTGTGCTGTGCTCCTTTTTTTATAATGCAGCGGTTTCTTTCCTTAATTGACCGATTACTTTTTAAATACTTGTTCCGAATTCTCGTTCCAGTCAACCACTATTAGAATACAAAGCATTCAATACACATTAATAAGGATCGTTAATATATATCATAAAATAAATTAAACAAAGAACAAAATTACACAATTAATTAATTAAGTAATAAAATTTGATTTGCCAAAAAAAAAGTATATAATGTATAATTACCAAAACGCTTACTTAGCTGATATAAGCGCAAATATATTTAAATTTTATTATAGTCATCATTTAGAAATGCATTGAATATTCAACTTAATGTAGTTTTCAATTGGTTTTTTTCAAATTTTCATCTAAAATTTCAGTTTTTTCTTTTCAAATCGAACATGAAATCTATAGAAGAAAAAAAAAACAATTTTTCATTACTGATATTGCAGTAGTGTAATTCGAAGTATGATTTTGAAAAATACATATATGAAAATAACAAAATATTGATAGTATTGATAACAAAATATTGATAGAATGGAGCTGTAAATCTGAGTAAAAATAAAAATAAAAATAAAAATTTCAGAAAACTGATTTTTTGTACCAATCGAAATCCACATAAGATTTCTTTGTGAACTAATTATAGTCAGTTTCATTATTCAATTTATTTAAAAATATTATTTGACATATTAATATGAAATTAGAACACAAATAAATATATTTATTTACAATTATCTAAATCTAAATATATAATAATATTCACATTTTTGATTAAAATAATATTTATTATTATTGATAAAAAATATATATAAATATAAAATAATTAATTCCTTGACTACAATGTCAATTAACTTGCCAATGCTAATATATAATATTGTTCATTAAAATGATTATAACAACAAAAATAATTCTTCCTGATATTTTCTACTGGCGTTATTTTATTAATTGCATTTGCATAATCTTATAAACGTTTTATATTATTTTATTCTTTACATATATACTTTACATTAAAAAATATCACTGACGTTTTTTACATAACTTATATTTCTATATTAAAAAAATGATTAGAAGCATTTTTTTTATTAGTGCGCATTTAAATATTAAAATTTTTACTTGTTAATTTTTTAATTATTTATAGTAGCTTAGTGCGCATTTAAATAATATGGAATAAAACATAAAACTGATCTTTTTATTAATAATAATTAGAATTGTAATTAATTTATTATTTTGTCCATGTAAATAATTTATAATTATATAAATTAAACTCTGTTGTATAGATGGAGGAGCTAGCAAAGGAATTACTTTCTTCGTTCTTTCAGTAGTTATGAAAATGAGTAAGGCTAAATAGAAAAAGGAATGGAATATTTAGCAATGATGAAAACAAATATGAAAATATATAATAATGACGATTCGTCCGTACTTATACATACCGCAATAAAATAGCGGACAAGTGATTCAGAAATCTAATAATCGTTCGGATTTTTATTTTTTATATAGAATCACGTTAGTATTTAGCTGATTTGATACGAAATTTTATTATTTTTACATCATTGATATAGTTATTCTGATTTGACACGGTATTAGTGTCGTTATTTGGATCTGGATTTTAAATTACATCCTTTATATGCATTTAATAACGTACTAAAATTTAAGTTCATTTGATGGAACTAAAAAAATTTGTTTTGCTCTTTTTATTGTTAAAGACAAAGTAAATACGCGTCCTCGCAGAGTTTCCATGCCTTCAATTCCATGTATAGTGAAATATGAAAGTCTACCTACTTATTTCCATGAATGCTGAAAGCTGAAATAAGCAAAGTAAATCCGTTAATAGCTCTTAGTCTATTTTGTATGTGTATTACAATATTATTTTTTTACTGTATTTATAATTTAATTAGTTAATCGTTATCATTTGAAATTTTTCTTGAAACCAGTTTTTTTTTAATTATAAAAAGTTAATTAATTATTGTTTAGTGTTAAAAAAGTATGATTTTCCTAGACTAGACAAAGGACTTTATCATACTTTTCGACAATCTTATTAGTATGTTAAGCTGACTATATGATGTTATGCCATATGAAAGAAATATTTATGCCTGCAAATAGCATATTTTTATGAACTGAAAGAAATTAAATCTAAATAAACATAACATTTTTAAAAATTCCTAACATTTTGATTATTTGCTGATAAATGATTATTTGCTGTTCGTTTAGTATGTACGCATATTAAATTATTGGTAACTCATTAAAAATATTATTATCGCCCTCTACATACATGACAAAATTGAAAAATCCAATTCATGAAGATCGGACTAAATATTAAATTTTTAGAATAATATTAATTTCGGTAATAAATTAGTACTTTGTAAACCTTAAATTTTCCATGAAAATCTCAACCAAAATATTATTCTTATATGTAAAAGTAACTAAATATGAAATTTAGTTTAGAATATCTTATTGATTTTTTTTTTTTTTTTTGCAAGTTGTAATGTGCACATTTATAAGACTTATACATCCTTCAACATTTTACATTTTACAATACTTTACATTTTACAATACTTATATGTAGTTTCTTTTCTATTAGAATTTCTAAAATCGTATAAGACTATAAAATATAAAACATATCGAACCGCAATGAATTTATTTATTAACATAATGTCAGCGAACTCCTATCTGAGGTCTCATACAAGATTCTCATTAATAAAATCATAAGACCTATAAAAATAAAGGTCAAGTCTTTTAATGCAGTTTATTTAGATTTACGTTTTTATTTTCATACTCCAAATTTTTCATACCATTCACCACCATAAATTTATGTAAAAAAGTTTTCACAATCTTCTAATATAATCTCTTCATTTATGCGAGTAATTAATTTGTTGTACGGAAAGAGCTCGTAAACAATGGAACCATGAAAATCAACTTTTTAATAAAATAGAGTTTCTCTCTATATTATGAAATATTTTACTTTTAACGGGGCCCCGAAAATAGAAGCTTTACATACTGGGACAGCATAAATGACAGTTTTCTAAAAGAATTATAGAAACCTATCGAAATTTGACTATCGAAAATTTAAAATAAATCATTAAATTTAAAATTCTATTATTTGGATGCATAAGAATTAGTATTTTAAAATTAAAAGTTAAATATCCAAATGTATCACTTTTGTACTTCTTCCAAATATTTTTTTGTAAAGTATGGGATACATTGTATCGATCAGTTCAGGTACCGAATCGTATGGAAAATCGATATACATATAGATGCAATTGAAATCGAATTGAATCGAAAGAGTTTCGAACGATTGAAATTTTGCGAATCCAAACTGAAGCAACTGTCAAGATTAATGTAATTGGACTGTTTAAAAAAAAATATTAGATATTTAATCGATTGCAATCGCTAACTATATGTATTCAGTCTACTTAACCAGTCAAATCCAATCGTATTGAAACTGAACTGATCGGTACTATGTAGCTCACCTTTAAGGCAATTTTTCCGAACAATTAAAAATTAATTAAAATTCCTAATATGTAATTGGAAATAATACGTATCCTATAAAATAACAAGGATTTGAAGATCAAAAAAATCTGGGAGAATGAAATAAAATCTTTTAGTTTTTGAATGGCATTGGTTTAAAGTAGCCCTCTAAAGTACAGAATAAGTCATAACAGAAGGACGGAAATTTTTTTATAAAAAATATCTTACAATCTTCTTTCTACTATAAAACGAAAAATAAAAATATTTTAGTTAAAAATTTTCTTACAATAATTAAATGAATTCAATCAAATTTTCCCTATTTTTAAAATCGTTATTAAATATATGTTACAAAGAGAATCCTTAATACATATTTATTTATATATGATAATATAAAAATATAAATATTCAAGTTAGGACGAAATGTTTTGGTAGAAAAATTTATTGTTATTTTATTGTAATGAAAATGTTTTTAAGTGGAAAAGTTTTGTTCTATATGTTTAAATAAAAATAAACAATAAAATTTTCAAAAAAAGGTTTCATTCAATACAATTTTATATATTGATTAATAAAAAAATTACTTTTCTACGATTTAAAATTGAACAATTCATGTTACACCCTAAAATATAGAAAAATTCAAATTAAAATAATTTTTAATTTTTATTATATATACACTAATTAAATTAAGAACTTTTAAAGATATAAAAAAAAAATTCATTAAAATTTTAAAAAATAATTTAATTTTTATAATATTTTACGTAATTTTTTTAATCTAATACTGGAGTTACTCTTAACATACGCAACGAAAACGCTCTACAGCGGCGTTATAAGCACTCTCAAAATTGTATTAATGCGTTAATGAAGAAATAAAACACCTGATTATTATAATTAGCATGTATTTTATTTGTTAACATAAGATAATAATTATAAAATTTGTCAATATTTGCGTTGAGTTTATCTATTCCCATTCAAAATTTGTGAATATATGGTTTGAAATTTTTTAATGACAGTGCGTTGTAGCACGTTGCAATTGCGTATGTTGAGATTAACTGTGAGGTAAAAATGTATTATTTCTTATTTATTTAAGATTTTTAAATAAAAATTCTTTAATTTATCACATAAAAAGAAATAAATACAAAAGTTAAATTCAAATTTCTCCAGAATTTATATCCTATATAATAATTAAAATAAAATATGAATTCAAAATTTTATTTAATTTTAATAAAAATTTAATTCTTTTATGTTGTTAAATTGATTTTTATTTTTATTTTCATATGTAAAATTATGTATTTTCCTTTCAAGTTATTCCTATGAGCATAAATTTAAAAGAAATATATATATGCATTAAAAATTATTAAGTATTTTAAATTTCTTGTATATTAGATATTTTTTGTATATTAAATTTCATTTTACGTTTATCACTTTAAGTAATTTACCCTTTCTTTGATAATGATTTTATTTATTTTGAATAGACATCTGACAAAATGAAGACAAACTTTAAAATTAAAAATGTTGAGAGTATTTCATATATAAATGCAATACTTTTCACATATAATAATACAATACATTAATAAATTTCTATCCAAAAATTGAGTTTACAGAACTTCCCTTCCTAGCTTGTTAGTTAGTTGCTTATAGGACATTCATCAAACTGTTCGGATTACTATGAAACAACCTGGCTTATTGTAAAATCCCTTATAACTGATATCACTGAATTGAATCTGTTATGTATAAAAATCTATAATTCCGAAGAAGTAACATATATTCTTGTAGCTGGCTCAGTTGTTGAGGTATTAAAGTCTAATAATTATATATGTATAATATTGTCCCCGTCGTTTAATCCTTATACTCACAGAATCTACATAAAGAAACTCGTTTGAATTTATGTTTTCTATTCTTTTCATATATAGAATAGAAACCACTTCCGTACTCGTTGCCATATTAATTCTTCTGTAAGGAGGATAGCGATCTTTTGTAGAATTTTTATAAAGCATTTTCAATACACCTTCAAACACATTTTCTACACCTATTTGTACTTATTTTGAAAATTAATTAAATTCTTTTAATAATAAATTTTAAAATTATGTATATTATTATTTTATTTAAAAATTTTCTTAGATGGCCAATCGACGACATCTCAAAATACAAATGCATCAAAAAAGAATTCTTCACGTCGCAATGCATGGGGAAATCTTTCATATGCTGATTTAATAACACATGCAATCGGATCGGCACAAGATAAACGCTTGACATTAAGTCAAATTTATGAATGGATGGTTCAAAATGTACCATATTTTAAGGACAAAGGAGATTCGAATAGTAGTGCAGGTTGGAAGGTAAGATATAAAAATCTGAATATTATTATCATAAATAAATTTCTAGTGACAATAATTAGAAAATAATTCGAAATATAAATCTATTAACTCATTCTATAACACTATAAAAATATGTAATAATTAGTAATTACATATTTAGTTCCAAATAACGAAACTTTCATTCGCAAAACGAAACTACATATATAAATAATTATCATAGTTATTTATGAAATATAATAAACAAACAGATGAACAAACTGACAAATAAATAAATACAAATTAAAACATACCAAAAATATATTACCTAAATCAGTCCCGGTCCCGTCCCGTGTAAACTTTTATGGTATATTTGGGTCTTTCTTACAACTCGGATTATCTCAATGGGGCGCATGAAATACTATGGTTAATAAAATTAATATAGAAGCGGAACTATTTATATGTATGTTTAATTATATAAATACAAAATAGTTCATTTTATTCATTAGTATAGCCAATAACTAAATCTATAGGTTTCAATAAATTTAATGTGGTTTGTAGAATTGGTGCTTCTGCTTACTCATTTATCTATACATGGATGTTTGTAACAACCAATTTTGAGATGATTATCTGTTAAACAACTTCAATGTTTATAATTTTACTTGTTGCAAATATTGTTTCCTAATAGTCTGTCGAAAAAAGATTAGCATTAGGCTCAAATAATTTAAAATGGTATTAATAAATATGTCCCAACCAAAAGTCATGTCAATCTTATTGCAAATATCTTAAAATTAATTGTTTTAATGGGCCACAATATTTCTTTAATGGGCCTGCCTAAAAATAGTATTATCTTTGGAACTGAAGAAATAAAAAAAAACTGAATTAATTTCGTCAACATTTTATTTATGATTTTAAAAAACGTATATATGTATATATTTACTATGTAATATTTATAAAAAAGTTATTTTGTCGAGATAGACTTGTTTCATATAGTGAAAATGTATAATTTCCATAAAAATGTATACAATGTGATGAAATTGACTTAACTCCTTTTAACTACTCAAGTCAGTAAATTATAAAAATGTCATTTAGTTTGTAGATAAACTTGAGAATCAAGATCATTATAATATGTTAAATTTTAACCAGTTCTCAGATTTAAAAAAAAATACAGGGTGCGCCATGTAAGTTTTGTAGAAAATTTAACAACATGATGAAAATTCTAAAAAATATATAATTGTGAAAAATAACATTTTCTGAATGTCTTCCACTAACTATTTTAACTCTATTACTTCTAGATCAATCGCCAAAATTTCTTCGGTTATGGTTAGTTTTTAATTATCCATGGATAGGTGCACCTATATGCCGTTTATATTGTACAATTATTGATCTTTTAAATGTTTAAACAGAAAAATATGCTGGACTTTTGAAATAATTTCGAAATATTGAATGTTTGAATTTTGACTTAAATAATTAAGTTATGTCAGTAGTAAATTTATTTATTATGGATCTGACAAAATGTACTTTATAAATTAAAATAAAAATTGTTAAAGAAAACATAAGAGCCATCCTGTATTTAACTTATTTATTCTTCTATATGTATATAATCAAGTATTTCTTATTACGTTATAAACGAATTATTATTAATTTTTCTTCCATACATATTTTCATCTATATAGACGTAATCAAATCCTATTTAATTTATTATTTAAAATTGAAATTTTCCAATTTTCTAAAAATAAATATAATTACTTTGTATTAATATTATAATGTATAATCGCACTTTAGAATTGAATTATTTTTGGAATAATTAAAAAATAATTATAGTTAATCCGCCGTTAAGCAATAAGGTGTAGAATATAATTTTTAAATTACTATTATTAATTAACACCTGATTACTAATTTTAAATATATATCAATTAGAATTAGTGTAATTTTAAAAAAAATATTTTCTAGTTCAAAGAACAAACACATCTAAATCGTGAAAAATTCAAAATTTGCATTATAGATATAGAAATTTTATATGAAATCTAAAAAAATATTTTTTATCAGTTTCTGACTATTCGCGTAATTCATAAATTGTTTTTTATATAGTACGAAATTGTAATCCATTTAAAATTTAAATATTAAGGTAGTTTTTATCTATCATATCAAGCTATAGTGTTTTCAATTCACTGATTCAACTACGTTTACGTTTATACAATTTGATAGCATCGCGTCTACATATTAATATTGATAAGAGAATAATTTGTTTCATTTAATTATTCAAAATAACAAAATATAATATTTTATTATATACATACATATAGTATGTATCTACATCACCAACTTAATACGCATATTATTTTTATATATATGTACCTCATCCATGCATATCGTAATTATATCTAATACGCCATTATTTATACACTTCTAGCTTTTTTCGCATGCGCACTAAACACCTGATACTGATAATATAAACTATCAGTGTAAAACTAGCACACTGTTATAAAAATTTGGGTTTATATTAGTATAAAAACTGACCTACGAACTTATGATTCTAAGGTCACAAATATTTTTGAACATAATTAATGTAACTAAAATCAAATTTATATAAATATTATATTTGGTATAATTCATTAATTTTATATTATTAATAACTTAATTTTCTGAGTTTAAAAAAAAATGTATAATTAAATGTAAAAATGTAAATGTAGTAAGATAACTTTGATTTTTACTCAATAAATTCTAAAGTTTAATAACAAAATTAGAATCATTTAAATTACAAGCCGAGACATAAAAAATATATTTTTATAAAGTAGAAAAAATTTCAAAATTTAATTAAAAAATGGTTGACATTGCTTCTATACATGAATCGATTTCGTTTCCATGTCCACTGAAGTTCCATGAGTGGAAATATCCTTTCCATATTTGAATTATGCGAAGGATAACTAAAGAAATATAATGTCCAAAAATTCTATTTCCATTTAAAAAAAAATTAAGATAAATTATTTATCGGCAGCTATATCAGATATTCAGAAGTTTCTTCTCTTTTCGCAGTTTGGGTTTTAACTATGAAAATACTGAGCATTTCCCTAAGTACCGATTGATTGAATATCTTTTGGTTGCTTGTAAGAACCAGAATCTTTATTTTTTTGATAAAATTGCTTTTACATTTGCTGGCAAAAATTAATTATTAGATATAAAACTTCCACGAGCGATTTATTGCATCCCTCAATTTTCAATACTTTAAATCATGTCCCGAAAATGCTTTTTACCGAAATTATTTACTAAATATATTGAGGTGATTTTTAACAAAACATTTTTCTATAGTCAGATCAAATCGATTCAATTACTTGTAAAATATGGAAGTTTTCTAATAATTTATACGTTTTGGTTGCAGAAGTTTGTTAATTTAAGCCTTGTCTGTCACACTTTTTCTGCATTGTAATCTAATATATGTTGGTAATACTATGAAAGTTTCCGAAAGGTAAAGGTGTAAACTTATAATGTTCTAATCGACGTATAATTTGACAAAATTAGTGATATTATCACAAAAATATTTCAAGTTTCGATATACATATTTGTTTTCTTGCATAAAGCTAATTATTATGTACTAATGTCTAATGTATTATAAAATACGTACCAAGCAATACCTAGCAAATGAACTATAGATTATGCGAGATCTTCTAGAACTTATAATTTGATTTCGCCAAAGCATAAAATGCACTTATAGGTCACTTATCTTTTCACATCAATATAGTTTTGCCTATGAAACAAGCTACCTGTTGATATCAAGAATGCAGCATCGGGCATCGCACAAACTCTGTTTTCAGCAGTGAATGCATGTGGTACGTTGTGAATATGATCTGTTTATATTTTAAATTCTTTATTTGGTGTTAATTTTTACATTAATATGTAAAATTCTAAAATCAATTATGAATTTAGTAAAAATATCATAAAATATTATAATGTCCTCATTATAAATATTGTATTAAGGTATATGTATGTTATGTACATATGTAACACTCACCCTTTCAAATGTAAATATATGTATGTATATGTATATCCTAATAAATATAATATTATTATTATAATTGGATATTACAGATTTACTCTGAACCAAATTTTTCTATCAACATCCAATATGTATATATTATTTAAAAAACATCAATTCCATCATTATTCCCCCATAATCTTTTATTAAAAAATTTCTTAATACATAGTTGTTGTTGTTATTATTATTACTGTTGCTGCAAAACAAAACCACCAAAATAAAATAAAAAAAAAAATCGAAAAAACATATTTAAATTTTTATGTAAACACACAAAAACATTAAATCGGAAACAGAAAAAAAAATTATATTTAAAAGCTATCAAATACCGTTTCTGGCTCTGTTTTTAGCTTCTATCCTCTCCGTCGCCGCCACAACAAAAATTATCCATTTCTTCTCTATAGAAAAAAATAAAAATGACGACGGAATTTTCACTATTTGTTTACATTTTTTTGCAGTCAAGTTCATGGTCGGTTATTCATTTTTAGCGTGCAAAAAAAATAATAATAATAATAATAAAAGGCGCATATAAACAAAATAAATAATATAAAAATAATAATATACATACATACATATATATGTACCTATATTATATAGAAAAAAAATTAACTTACATAACTACATATAAAATATATTTAAGTTTATATATGTACAATATTAACCAAACACCGAATAACAACAATAATAATAACCAAAACAACAAAGTAAAAATAAAAAAAAAAAAAAAACAATTATTATTATGGTGTAAAAAAGTAAAAAAAAAAAATATGTTTTATGAGAAGCCATAATTTTTGTTAGACAGGGCCCAGTCAGTTAGCCCTGCCATTAGCTAAATTTTAAATCATTCTAAAAACATAAGTTCTACGATAAAATATAGATTCAATTAATAATAAATTGAAAAACAATGAAAAATTTTAATAATAAAACTAAATTTTACGAAGTGTTTCATAGAATTTATGAATTATTGTGATCGAAAAAGATCTGTCACAAAATTTGTATTTATCTCAAAATTGTTTATTATCAAAATTTCTTGATGTTTGCGAGGGTTATGGAGGATATTACAACAAAAAAAAAATGTACAGCAATTTATCACATAATAAATATTGTATGTAATTCAATTTGAAATACACCATATTTCTAAATTACGTGAACTCTAGTGCGCGATCGCAAACTACGATCGATAAGTCTGACTCACTATCAAAGTTTCAGAATTAAATAAAAATATATTTCAATGCCCTAGAAATTTGGATTTTTGTAAATATATTTTCTGAATCTGAAAGTCTTTACGAATACTTTGTTATTATAACAAACTCCGAGTTTTCGACCACCCTTTACATTTTTATGTAGGTTTCTATATTGAAAAAACATCAGATTTTATTTGTAATATTTACTATGTAATAATGTAATTATTGTTTTTTAAATGATTAAATTTCAAATTATGGTACATATTTACAAAATTTTGAAGGAATTGCTTGATGGGTAGGTAAATTATACTATAGAAACTAATATAAGGTTTTTTTTTATTTGGTTTTTCTTTTTACAAATTATTGATTTGATTTAATTGTTTTGGTTTGTTATTTAAAATTAGATAGGTCAGAAATTTCAGAAACCTTATTTTCATATCATTATTGAATTGGCAACATTTAACAATAATGTGAGTAGGTGATGAGACAATGAGTAAAGACATATTAACCTATTTTAATTAAGTATTAATTTCAAAAAATCTAAAAAAAAAAAAGGAATTTGTCACAAATGACAAATTTAAATAATCTTTTATGCTAAAAATAAGTTTTTATGGATGATTCTAAATTTAAAAATGTTGTTGTTTTCTAAATTCAAAAATGTTTGCGAAAAATATATACGAATTATTATTTTATCTAATATTTTGGCTAAACGATAAGCAGCTACGCATTTTATTATGATATCTATAATATTAATAAATTTCTTTATGGGACTACTGAATAATCAATTAAATCTTTAAACTACCATTTTACAACTTAAATAAATTCAGTCTTTTCCTATACATTTAATGTAATGCAAAAAATTCGGTAGCCCTTTAAAAAGTCTTATAAGTACATTGGAATTGAACTCAAACATTTCCAGGTAAAAAAATAATTGTTATAAATATTTGAATATTATTAATTTTAATGTCATTTTATATATTTATCCTGTAATAGGTTTCTTAATATTGAATTTGGTTTTAATACTTCTATTAAAACTAAATGTATTATTCTTATTCATAATTTTCTGTTAGTAGATTATCTAAAATTTAAATCGCAATTAAATTTATTATTATAGAGAGAATAAATTTGTATATTTATTGTATTGTTACTATGATCATAATAAAGTGGTTAGGACAAGTATTTTGAGATCCGTATCGTTGTTGAATTCATGCATACTTTTTATATATCGTTGAACAATAACGATAAATGGTTGCTTGTTATGCCACTGTATAACGCATAGAAATATTAATTTTCATACCAACACATTATTTATTGTAAATACTTCTTGCAAACGCTATAAAGATAAAACTTGCATATGAAAACTATCAAGCATTTTAGAGGCCACAATCTGAGGGGATCAACTTAGAGGTTTCTAAAGAATAAGCTATATCTGATGAACGGTGGTACAGAACAATAAAGTTGTTCTGTAAGACATTTTGTATACTATAGTCAAAAAGTGCGCGGGTAAATAAACACAGTGAATTCGAAATATGTACTAAATAAATAAAAATCTTCGAATATTTGATTAATCAATATCGAATCGAACAACTGTTAAATCAACAATTCTATATTTGATATGTACGTTGTTATAACTTCATTAAATAAACTATTTAATATGTATGTAATATTGTTACATTATTTGTACTACATTTTTACAATTTTCCTATGTATGTATGAATAATGATCAAATCAAATTTTACATAAAAAAATCCAATACTTTCAAAAAATCTCAAAATTTCTCTCATCTCCAGATACGTTTTTAAAAATATTAACTATGCTAATTAATATTTAAATAAATAAAAATATAATTTTTTTTTTTTTTTTCAATTTCAATTTTCATTATTATTATTTTTATTGTACACTACAATTTTGTTCGCAAAAATACAAAAATAGTTCATCTATCTAAATCTAAACACATTTTTTTTATATGTACGTTATGCTTCTATGATTGTGTTAATAAATTCGATAGAATTTTTAGACGGTTTTTTGGGGGTATTTTTTTTTATATATATGTATGTATATATTTTTGTTTATTACGAATTTTTTTTGCAGAAATTTTCTGGTATTTTTCCATTAATGTTTCCTCCATTCAATCAGCATATGAATTAAAAAAAAAAACATATAATATGATGAGGTATATAATAAACTTTTTTGCACCATGTGCCAAAATCATGATATAAACATGATTTTAAAATAGACAAAAAAAAAACTAAATAAAAATAGCGTTGACTGTTGACATTGAAAAATGGTAACAGGTTAAAACTATTTAAAATAAAAAATAACCTTTAATCATAAATTTCAAGGTAATTTTTTTTTTGTTGTATACATTAGATATAGATATGTATAGAATCTTTCTATATAGTAGGAGAGAGATATAGAAGAAAAAAAAAGTTATTCAATTTCAGAATTAATAAACCTCATGATTCATTTGTTTTTAATGATTTAGAAATGCGATAAAATAGGTGAAAATATTTTTTTATTTTGCGTAAATTTTTGGTTTATCAGTGGTTCCTATTTGAATGTTTGATGAACGAAGAAATTTCAAATTTTTTTTAATCCGGGTATGGATGGGTTATGGGTATAACATTTGTAGGTGTTCGTATTCAACTAAGATAGCATCCTTACAAGAACGGTCATATAATTGACAAACGAGCTCATAAAAAATTCTTCATGTCATCGGTAACTATAAGATTCGCAATTAAACTAGACTGTACAAAATAATTAGTAATAAGACCGCAGTTTTTACACACTGTTTGCAAAAACATGAATTGGCAGAGCTGCGGATCTGAATAACAATTTGGATGTGTTAAGAATAAATTCAGGTCCAGTAAAAAATAAGAATAATATTACATACCAAACCAGTATTATAACAATTAAATCGAGTAATGTGTATGATTATATGTAAAAGTGCGCAATAAACCTCGGAACAGATTAGGAAATAAACCCGATAGGCAAAGAAAGAAGGTGACCTTCCGAAATTGTGTTTAAAAAAATTGGTAAATTTCACAGGTCGAAATAGATTGGCAGATGATTATTAACGATGTAAAAGTTTACTGTAGTAATGCCAAGATCAAAAATGCAATTAATATAAGATGATCTTGAAATTCATTGGTTTAATATTAATATATGTATACATAAATAATAACGTCGTTTGTAGCACATATTGTTTAAGAAAAATTATACTAAACAAATGTATATTTTGACCCAATTTTACCGAAATTAACTCATAATTTTATTAATGTACATATTCCACTAATTTCATGGAGATCAAAATGTGTTTATTAATTCGTCCACTCTTTTTGTGTTCAATTCAATTTATAATAAATCTATAAAATTAATTTTCCAAATAACAAACAGCAGAATAACCAAATAAAATCACTTACTTACAAGTAGAATTAAAGAAGCTGTTTAGTTTCATATCATTTAAATTTTTATACATTTTTCTTTTTCAAAATTTTTGTTTACCACCAATTTCTATCGGAAATTTCTTGTAATAAATACGATTAAATTTTTTTTTTTTTTTTGTGAAAACTCGAAATAACTTTTTTATTATTAGCGTATAACAAGTAAGAAAATAACAACATCATCTAAAATATTTGTGGTCAATGACATTATTCACGGTGATTATGCTAATAATAAAACACAGAGCAGAGCATATAAATACTGTTATTGTATGTATATAGATAGCTATATAAATTTCATCCAAATTTCTCTTAAATTCGCACAAAATTTATTTTTATAAATATATACTAAAAATTTTGTTTGCATTATTATTTTATAAATGGAAAATTATTTTTAGATTTTCCGATTTTTTCCTATAACAAACAAAAACAAAATTATAATTCAAAATCAAAAATTGATTTACGAATTTCGAATATAATTGCTAAAACATTAAAACATTAAACATGATGATGTTATACCTTATCTCCATTTTATTAAATTTATTATCTATAGGTTATTTAGCTAGAAAACATTCATAACCCCCCCGTTAAATGAATCCAACGAATAATCTGGCATAGACGCCAACAATTGCACGTACATAAATTACGCGCCAAAATTAATTTTTGAATATTTTTGTCAATGTTTCAGTATTATCGTAACATATTCACAGATAATAAGAAAAATATATTTGTTTTTAGTAATTCGTAATTTGATTTTCAATGGAAAATGAAAAATGAAAAATAAAAAATATTAAAAAAAAATTTTGTACTCAAATGTTTTAAATTTTTTACTTAAAAATATCTTCTTAATATAATTTTGAATCTCAAAAATATAATTCAGTTAATTGTCTCTGCCGAAAAAATTGGAAAATTGACTTACACCGTTTCCATTTAATTATAACATAACAACCCATAACCTATCACAATAAATTCGTAATATAAAATATATTTAAAATGAATTTAGGTAGCTTAGATAGAATAACATTTGACAATATGTATTGGTAATGATGACACATTGGTTAATAATTTCAAAGGAAGCATAATCACAAATTTACCAATTTTAGGTTTTTAGATTTTAGAGGTTCATTTCTGAAGTTTCCTTATTGTCAATAAAATTATTACTGAAAAGTATTTAAAAGTTTGCAGAATTTCTTTTATTATTTTAAATTAATTATGATTCAAATTTTTTTAAGTATAATCTTTCTTATTATACATATATACATACATACATACTTATATGTATCTCTATTAATAATTTTTTTTAGGTTGTATATTTGTTAGAAAAAAATAAAACTTGATATATATGTAATAAAAATACTTTTATTTTTTTAGAAAAACAACTTTTGTGTTTTTTGCAAAAAATATAAAAAAATATAAAAAAAAAAAAAAATTTTGGCCTATAAGAAATTATATAAACAAATTAATTTTTTTTTTTTTTTTAAATTTGCATATTATTTAAAAAGATATTTTTTTTTTTTTGTAGGCAGGATGTTTATAAATTAATATTGAAATATTTAAAAGAAAAAAAAAATAATGAAATCAATTTAAATTTGATATTTTGTATTACTATAATGTTTATATTTTTCTCATATCGTATACCCTAAGATGAAACCTTAATGACACAGAAAGGGTCAAGAAACTGTAACTATAAATAAAAGTTGACTTTAATATTATAAATTCATATTAATATGAAATAAAAGATTTTAATAGTTATTATTTATGTTTGTTGTATCATCTATACATAATTGTTTAGTTAAAACTGAAATTTTATGAGTCTACATTGTAAAAATTAAGTCAAGAATATTAAAGTTAACTAAATAATTTGAATCGAATTTATAATTACAATATTGCCAATTTAATTAATGGTTGAGATACACAATCGTACAGTCAACTATATCTTATATTATGACACTATTGCATATTTGGTATGTGTTACATTGTGATACAATCCAAATACAAGTAGTGTTGTTCCTTAGGTATATGCTTATTGGTATGCTCCTTTATGCTAGAAGGTTTATCCGAATTACATTCATGAAGGAGCAAACTCTATTTAAGAAAGTAAATCCTTTAATAGAAACTCTACGAGAAGTGTTAGGGAGATTACGAAGGGTTAACATAATGTACGTACACCGATATATTTCACGCTTAGAGTAGGTCGATTGATTAATTATTTCACTGGCTACATTCTTTCCAAAGTAACTAAAACCATATTTTAGTTATTATAAATATATTTAGTAGACGTTACGAAGAAATTTTAGTAAAGATAATTATTTGTAAAATAATTTAACGCAAAAGCATAATTTATAGTAAGAAAAATTGATCGTTAAATTTTATATTATAAAGTGAAAAATTTAATGAAACTTTGGAAAATACTCTTCTAAAAAACGTTTCAAGATTTGTAATTTTGTTAAATTATAGCAAAAAATAATTGTACGTTTAATAATAAATTGTTTTACATTAAATTATTAACGATAAATTAAATTGTTTTACGATTAATTATTAATATAATTAAATTTTGAAGTGTTAATTTGGAGATACATAATTTGTTGGTTAGATATATTAAATTAGAGTAGCTCATTATAGATTGCGTATAGGGTATAGCCGTGAATGATTTTTAATAGGTCAAAGAGGTAAATCTCTTTATATTTATAAGTGAAATATTTAAATTATATTTTATATCTATAGAGTAAAAATTGTAATTTTCAAGGATTCCGAAATGTTTACTAAAAAAATATTAAGTTAAAAAATTTAAAATCATGAAAAATATAATAATTTATATTTTATGTATTTAATTATATATAGATACTTTGTACTAATTTTATTCAACACACTATAAATAAAAAAAGTCATACATTTTTGTTATAAAAGTCCCTGTCGTACATAAAAAATAGAATTCATTATCATTTTTTTTTTTATTTATTATTTATGACTAAATTCCGTGATTAAAATATTTGCAAAATTATCTTTTTTTTTGATAATGAAGGTACTTGACGTACTTTCTATGAGAATTTTACCATATGTTTTCATATTGTTGAAAAGTATAGGAAAAAAGCCAACGTGTCTGATAGACTTTTTGATAAAAACATTTTTTTTATATAAATAAAATAAGGACAACATAAAAGCAATGCAATTGTAATTCTTACCTTTTACCCCTTTATGAGAATATACAAATTATGTATCCCCAAATTAATTCTTCAGTGGTCGTTCAAATACCTTGTGTTCTGTCTTCTATATTAATAACTGGGCAATGATTTTTAATTTGAATTACATTTTACATTATATTGCAAATTTAAAATTAATATTGATTTTAATTAATTGTTATAAACACGAATTACTAAAGCAATTAAATACAAAATTGAAGTTTTAAATCGAAAGCTGGTGTAATGATAAATTAGTAGTATTCTTATTATTTTTAAAATATGTTGATAGCTATGCTATGTCGGTCTGCTCTACACATTTATATTATATGAAAAGTCGATATGTTTATAGTAGTTGAAAACATATTAGTAAGTCATCAAATCAAACACACTAAATCTTGCAGTTGTAGGAATTGTCAAAATTGTTAATGTTGTTAGAATTGTAAGAGTTATAGCACTTAAAAGAGTCTTTGCTCTTTTGATTGAAGTTACCGAATTTGTGAAATAAAAAATATAAAGAAAAAAAAAATAATTGATAAATTCGAGAATTTTCAAAATTTTAATAAAGCGAGTTTCATATAATGAGTTTGTATTTAAACAATTCATCCTTTATGAAAAATAAAATTAGACAAATGGCTACTGTGGCTCATTATATACACAGAATAATCTTATTATTTTTACGTAATTTTCTATAACTTTTACGTATAAATTCCTTCTAAATTCTATAAATAGGAAGCTCTTCTTTTATTGGCTTTTAGATCTTGAATTGTTCGTGAATTGTTAGCATAAACATTTTCATTTATTTCCAAATAGCCAATAGATAAAATAACTAAATTGTGTTATTTATTTGATGTCACGACAACTATCGATAATAGCGTAACCGATACAATTATTAACACCCATAATAAGAATTTTTTTAGTTTACATCTGTTTATTATCTAATTTTTGAAGAAAATTATTTTATAAAGTTTATTTTCAACTTAATGGAAGGATAGGGCAACAACAATTCGAGAATATTTGGATTCAACGAAAGAACACAGTAAACAATGTAGCGAGTCGATACCATAATTGACACTATTAATTTTCGGACCTATTGACATTGACACTGTGCATAGTATATTTTGATAATTATTGTGGCTGATTTTGTCATAATAAATCAAAAAATATAGAGTTTTTCTTCAGTTTGAATGGTAAATTTCATTGTACATATTTAGTTCACACTTATGAAGAGCACTTTTCGTGAAAAAATTTGTGAAATACTTGAGAAATCGTTATAATTCAATTGGTTCTATTTGTGAGTTTTTGTTGTAATCAAATCCACCAAATTCATTTTTTATTAATTACAAATTAAAGGGTCAGGTTGACAGAGTTAAATTCAAATACGTCAGTTGTTTTTATCTGACAATATCAGATAAATCCATTTTTTATAAATTTTGGAATCCCAAAAAATATATTTTTCTTGAAACTTTCTAAGTAAGAAACTTTACTTAAAATTTTAAACAAAATAAAAAATAATTCTAGAATATGAGTGAAAACATTAGTTAGACCTATCCTATTATGAGGAAAAATACGATCATTAATTAATTATAATAAGGATCTCTTTTTATTTATTTATTTTTAAATTTATACTACATTTCATTATAATATTATTTTTTATTTAAATTGAATCTCAATGATTTTTTTTGTTGTTATTTTTAGATTTGTTAGTAAAACGTATCATCATTAAATCTAATAAAATTTAATTTTCCTATTCAAAAATATAAGAAAAATTTTATCTCTTTTAATTAAAATAACAAAACTCTTATTTAATAAATTCGATATAATAATATATCCTTATTTTTAAGATGACCAATTATCATTTGAAATCAGGAAGTTCAGATTTATATCGAAAAAAATAATAATTTATTAACCTAATTAAATATATCTAAAATATTTTGTTATTTACGATTCTTAAAAATTATTTTCCTTCTTCATTTTTTTTTTATTTTATATGTATATAGAAAATAAAGACGTAATTTTTATTGATTATCAATAAATATTATAATATGATAATAAAAAATATTCTTAAACAGAATTAATACATTTTACAGGATGGTCAGAAGAGATTTTCAAATTTGTTTTGTCTACAACTTTATTAATTTGAAAATATAAAATAAATTTAGGAACTTAATTATGAACAATTATACAACAACCGATGATAATGGAATTTTACTTCGTAAGTCAATGATCAACCACTACTCAATGAAATTGTCCATTTAATTGGGAGGTATATATACATGTTACTCGTCCAAAACTATTAAACTATCACACTCGAACATTTCTACTTTAAAACTTTAAACTAGCATGAACACAATTTTCAGACGAAGTTTATGCTATTTATATTCTTATTTTTGAAATTTGCTTAGACTATATTTACAGAAAACCAGGTTTTTGTTTACCTTATATTATGTCCACATTTAAATAAACTTTCAGTTCACGATAATCCTAATTTATTTCTTGTATACATCTTTCTTTAAAGATATCTTAAGGATATCGACTGTAAACTAACCTAGCAAACACTTCCAGAAATTAAAAGCAACATTATAGAACTATCGAGTACATAAGGCTTTACGAAGAAACCAATAGCGAACATTGTGAAATTATAATCATAATTTTTAATAAATCTTCCATGAAATAAACTTTATTTTATAGAAAACTCCATTGCATTTCATTATATACTTAGTTGAAAATTATAACAAAATCAATTTGGAAAATTACTTTTGGATCATCCTGTCTGACAATAAAAAAGAAACTTATAATAATAAAAGATCTTTCGAATTTATAATACATATACAATAATATTAGAATTTGAAAGATTACAAAAAAAAAATTCTTTAAGATATTTTATATATCCAATTTTTTCATCTTATCATATTTATATTTTATATCATTTTCCTTAAATTGACCATTTTTATTGGAATTACAAGTGTTAAAATAGAATATTTTATTAGAATATGATAAACTAACTGAAAAATTTGTTATAGAACAGCCAGTAAATGGAAAGATGTTCATAAATATATCATAAACATTTCGTTTTAAAAGTTAAACTATTCTAAAAACTTATACACACACATATATCTGATATATTTAATATTGTATATGTGTTTTATATCGTCCTTTTTTATCACAATTTTATGTCATATAATATTGAATGATGGTTTATTAAATTTTATTAAGATATAAAAGATATGTTCAAATTTATGTAATGTTTAACATTTGACCATTAAGTATATCTATACATCGATTTATGAACAATTTTTAAAAACTATGCTTCAATTTTCGATATTTTAGAATAATAATAAAACTAATTTTATGCTTTTTAGATAAAATTTTCTTTTTTTATATAAATATATTTAATGGATTTTCATATAATTCAATATTAGAGGTTGTACTTTATTACTACATTTATTTATATCGTTTTTTTTTTGGTTACCTCTATATTTTGATATTAACATTTTTTTATTTAGCATATTTCTGACTTAATTTATTGTAATAGATATAAGATTGAACTCTATCAGATGATATGGCATTAAGATAAATGGTTTAAAAAAAATTAAAAATAGAAAATTTATATACAAAATTACGTAAATAATATATATGAAATTTAAAAAATTAAAATAAAAGTACTCTAAATTCAATAATTGCTTGAAATCTATACGAAAAAGTTTTAAAAATTATTTTGCTTAAATGATTTATTGCTAATTGATAATATAAATTATTTAATTGAATAATTAATGGATATTTAAATAAATCTATTTAATCCAATCACGATTTACCTATTTGAAACATTTTTTTAATCTTCTTAAATTAACAATTTAGATTAAGAATAAGAATATTGATTGTGTTCCATTTAATCAAAACGAAATACAAGTAGGTACAAAAAGGTCTATCCAAAAATGAAAGTATTTAGCTTAGCTCTGCGCTAAGAATAGTTGAACCTGTTGGCGGAATATCATTAAAATGTAATGAGTGGTTTTAGAAGATGTTGCTGCGGAAATGCAAATATTGCGTACACGGATGAGAACTTTTTGGAGTCTCCAATTTCATCTAAATTTTTTGACCATCCAATTGCTACGCTCCTAGTATTCTAACTACTCGTAATATTTATTTTCTGTGTTTCTATTAAGATTTGCAATAATTTATTAAGGTCATTAAGCTTAGTTACAGATAGTTCTTATTTTAGTTAGTTAAGTATATCAGCAACAGCGAGTCAACAGAAAATACTGTCCATTATTTTTAGTTTAAATTTTTATTTAAACTCAATATTACTTTATGTAATCCTTTCCACCTACAAAATTTAAAAAATTACATTTAATTACTTATGCCTTACAGTTTTTTTTTTTGCTGCTTCGATGTACGGACATTCCCAAATTGATATGTCAAATTTTCAGTTATTAACTGGTAAACTAATCTTGTTTTAAACTAAAGTTTTATTATAATTTTCTGCATTTGATATAGAACATGTAGCTTCACAACATTTACAATATTTTATAGGTTATTAATTTTATTTTCTCATAATACAGTATTTATTGAATTTTGCAATATACCTAAAAAATTAAATATTACAAATCTTAAACCTAGATCTACAAAGATTCTTCTGCAACGACTAAATACTCTATTAATAGACAATTAGACTTCTCTTATTCAGTTTGCTTATGTTTGATGTATTCAGCAAATTACTTCCAAGCGAGTTTGGACGGTTAGTCAATCTGTTTGCATAGTTTTTTGTGTATTCGTCGTAATGATTTAAAATATTAAAAAATTAATAATACAGTCACAATAAAAACAATATTTCTATAAAATCTTTATACTATACAATTAAAACATAATTCCAAACAAAATATATATAATAAAAAATAATTTTATTCTTAATTAATTACAAAACAAAAATTTCAATATCCAATAATTCTGTCATTACATAACACCAACAGATAGAAACTAACAACAAAAAAAAACAAATGAAAAAAAATATTTAATGATTAATGAATTTCTTTATTACAATGACAACTTCTTAAGCTTCTTTTGGAAATTATTTCATATTGCCTTGGCAAAAAAAAGGACTTAATAATTGATTACGAATGAAATTAAACGAATAAAACTCATAGGGAAAAAGAAATTTTCAATAAACGCAATTGAAAATATCCTTTCTTTCCATTTTTATTATTCATATTTCATTATTTCTGTTGCATTAAAAGTTTTTCTTCGTTTTTGGCCAGTTTCAGTATAGAAAATTTATTTGAAAGATATAACTATTTAGCATTGTATTTGTATATATAAAGTTTAAAGTTTTGAATTGACTACAGAAAAAAAAAATAGAAAGGCTTTTAGTAAAATCAAAATCTCTCCTTTTTTTTTCTTCATCTTCATATTTTATAATCAAATGACTTTGGTGTATTAGAATTAATTTTATTATATGTATATGAAAAATTCTATAACTGAGTCATATATATATATATATGTAGACGATGACAAGAAATAACGCACAGGATATAAGTTCGTCCTTAATATATAATACTAAAATATATGAAGAAAACTTTTACGAAAACGTTAACATATCTGATGAGATTATAATGTATTAGTCTGGGGGTACAGTAAAAGTAACCAAAAAAAAAAAAGAAAGCATGATTTCCCACACAAAATTGATTTTAGTACTCTAGTTTCCGCGATATTGATATGATGGCCACATTTTTATCTATATATATATATTTATAATCAGTTCACCCAACCACCTTCACTACACTTACATTCAATAAAATGTGAAGAAGAAAAAAAAATTGAGAAAAATTGAAAAGAATAAGACGGAAAAATAATCGATTAATCGGAAATATAACGTCTAGGTGGCGCCCCAACATATTTCCCAAAAACTATGAAAAAAGACACGACTTTCATCCGTGAATATTTTGTATAATATTACAAAAAAAAAAAAAAAATTGTTCAAAAACTACTAATATAAAATATAACAGGATATGTATCCTTTACAACATATACATAAATATACCAACCACCCTCACACAGTGAGAGTCTTTTTTGGCATATATACTTTTTTTGGCGCTAACTTTTTTTTTTTTGTCGAGAAGGGAGTGAGATGAATTTAAAAAAAAAAAAAAATAAGGACGAAATTTCCTCATTGGAATTTTTTTTTATATCTAATAGATATTTTTTTGTTGTTGCTCTATATATATAATTGTAATATAGTTTTTCTGATCGTTATAGAGTTATAGTAATATACGGTTAGAGAAAAGATTCTCAACTGATTTTTTTTTTTTTTTTTATTATTATTTTATAGAAATCAAATTTGGGACGCCTGCCATCAAAATATTCCAGACGATAGTATTACATAGTTTAAAAAAAAAAAAAAAATTTGAAAAGCGGAAAAGAAAATTATGAAATAGAAAATATTGAAAGGGAAAAATGTTAAACGAGTTAGGAAAATAAGACTAATTTATAAATTTTTATTTGTTATAGTTATTCATCTTATTCGTTATTTGCGGTTAGTTTGAAATAGTGGAAAATTTATAGATTATTATTTTTAATACCTGGTAATCTTTTCAATCAAATTTTAATAATAATTTTTTTTTTATTTTAATTGGAATAAATTGATTTTTTTTTAAGTATATTTAATCGTCTTATAGTTAATATTTTTAATAGTATTTTTATTAAAATTTATCTTGTGCTGATTGATTGGTGCTTATCTTTTTAATCAAAATAATAGAGTCTAATTTTATTACACTAAATTTAAATTAATTTATAGCCATTATCAATTTATCGGCTATCGAAGCAAATAGGTTGAAGTGTTACTTCATTTTAATGTCTGCAAGCTGTAATATCATAAAAATATTAGAGAAAATCAGGTAATACTCCAATCAATGTAAAGAATTTTATGCTAATAATAAATCGAATCAACGAAAATAACCTTCAAGATATTCAAATATCATCATTGAATGATAAACGAACAGAAGAGCTCGTCAGGATAAGGATATGAAACCAGATGCAGATCATTGGGTGGTATAGAGACTAATCGCCGCTGGATTGAATTTAAAAATTATTTATTGTAAAATGTTGTTTCATTTTATTGGTTTTATGATGTGACATATTTGCAAGATTTGGATTTTAATTTCTCTAGGTCAGTGTTTCCATAGAGATCATTATAACATAAATATATATAGATACCATTGATATAGGTTGTAAGGTTGTAAGATTCTGCGTAGTATTCTTATGATAAATATGTCAATTCTGGTGTGAATGGTAATTAAATTTTATGACGTTTATGGATCATGATTTATTTATTATTATTGTTGAATAATCATAAACAAGAAACAGCAGAATGTAAACAAAAATTTACAGAAAAATTTCTTTTTAATATTTTATTCAGTATAATTTATTATTATATATTTGGACATTTGATTATTGTTTTATTCCGGGTTATCTATATTCTTCACCCCCAGTTACTAAGTATATTTAAAATAAATCTAAAAATAGGAGTGGCTAGACAATCTGAAGTAAGATGACTTAACATATTGCGATCGTCCAACCCATTCGAATTTCAAAAAAACAAAGTTTAGCCAAAAACTGAACTAGTTTAATATTACTAATATAATTATGCAACTATGTATTTTTTGGCTTACTTTTTTATTATCATAATAATTTTAATTGTCAAAATTATCTTTACAATTCGAGATCTTTGAAATTTTATTGATATTCATTAAAA
Organism: Rhamphomyia laevipes; assembly: GCA_963920725.1. Classification (NCBI taxonomy): domain Eukaryota; kingdom Metazoa; phylum Arthropoda; class Insecta; order Diptera; family Empididae; genus Rhamphomyia; species Rhamphomyia laevipes. Next base: position 29,773,736 of record OY987257.1, read on the forward strand.
TTTCAATTATGATCGTACTTTCAATTACTAAAACCTCAAATTATAATAATTATTAAAACGATTTAACGTTAAATCCTTATCATTATTACAAATACTTTTTTTTTGTAATCTATTTTAAGTTATTCTTTGATAGACAAATCGATTATTTTTTTATTTTTTTTGGCAATTTCTTATCAGTTTTATGTCTATAAAATATTTTCAAAAAATTTCCATTGCTAGATAATTTCGATTCCATATACAAATAATTTATGTTATCAGTGATTAATATACAGAAAAAAAAATGTACGATAATTTCCAAATAAAATGAAATGAATTTTGCTAAAATGTAAAAAAAAAAAAATATTTTTGCTGACTTTGTCATCAATTTTTCATAATAATAATTACAAGAAAAAACATGAAATTTATCGTCCATTGACTTAAAAAATTTCCTGTCATATTTTTGAAATACATTTTGGTAATATTTCACATCAAAAATTTTTTTTTATCATAAATACCTATTTAAGTTTTGTATAAAAGTTTTATCATCAAATATCTTTTAATATAATAATCTAATTACTTTTAATAAATACCTTAAGATTTGACTTTGGCTATTTGTTCATTCAGCTATTTTTGGTTATTCTCTGAAACTAGAAACTTCAAACCAAGCGAATAGAAACTCCAAACCAATACAAGTCTCTAGTTTGATATCATCAAATTTTATTTTTTAATTAATTTCTATTTTCTATATAATTTCGTTTCGTTAAATAAATACTTTGGTGTCTGGTAATAAACACATTACCAGAACCTGGCAACTTTAAAAAAAATCATACCAGAACCTGACACTCTTAAAAAATCAGTGAAAATTATATTGGAATTAAAATATTTAAATTAAATGTATGCGTAATTGACATTTAAAGGAATCAACCAACCTCGAACCATTCTATTTCATAGATGTATAAAAATGCCCGGATTAGAGATTGATACGTCAATCTAATCTGACATTATTATATTTATATATATTTAAATAATGATAAATTTTTTGTATATTATTTCTATATAGTTTAATATTTAATTTACTTACATGACCTAAATAATAATTTTTACAGATATTTTCCTTGTTTGAAAATCATTGACAGATAATAAATATATATTCAAAAATTAATAATTATTGTTCATAAATTTATTTATATAAAATAGAAATTTATAAATAATTTTATTTTTATAATTATATTTTTATTAAACCATTAAATAACTGATAACTTTATGTAGTTTTAAAGATAATCGTCGTCATTTTTATATTTATTTATTATATTAATTAAAAATATATAAAAAATATTTTTAAAATTGTATATTCTCAGCTCAAGGCCTTCAATTTAGTCAATTGGAAAATTTTTGTATATATTTTGATTAGAACTGAGCTAATGAATTAATATATAAAATAAAAAAATTATTTGCAATTAAAATTCATTAAAATATTAGATTATACGAAAGATTTTTATTTTATTATAATAAAATTAGTTATTTTTTGTAATTTGGTTGTAATTTGCATTAATTAATAAGTTATTAAAATATATTTATGTCCTTTAAATTCTTTTCATTTAAATATCGAAGTTAATTCATTAGGTCAAAAAATATCCTAGGTCAAAAATAATATTTCGAACCATAGTTTTCATATAAATATATTTCAATATTATCAAAAAATGATCTCAAAAATCACATTTACTTTAATTTGATTCAGCTTTAAGAGTCTTAAAATCATATTTACGTATTGGAATTTTTCATTAGTGAGTTGGGTCCTCATTTAAAGCTGAATCAAATTAAAGTGACACCGATGTCTGAGTCTGGCATGGAAATATTACTTTAATAGTAATAAATGTATATTTATTCATTTGAATATTGAAAGATGAAAAATATTTTAATACCAAAAAGGATAATTGAAAACTCTATGAATTTGATATAATTAAAGATTATTATTTTAATTCCAACTTTTTTTTAAAACTACCTGAAAGATGCCAACATTTTCATTACATAAATTTGCAAATTATTAAATTAAAAAGTTTTATATTTTAAAATATATTAAAATTTCACAATTTCTACGAGTGCAGACTAATAAACTATACATTATTCATTCATTTTTTTAATTTACTATGTTATATATTAAATTATCCAATAATTTAATAATCATCCAAAAGTATTTGTACATTGAAAATTATATTCTTTTAAATATTATCATTAAATTATATTATCATCAAATCGATCATTAAATTATAAATAAATTTCAATATAAAAAATATTTTTTTTTGGCTTTTAAATCAACCATAAATATAAAGGACATTTAATCCTTTAACTATGGAGTATATAAAGTTTTTGTATAATAAATTTTACTTAAAAATAAAAATATATTCTTTTATATTGTCCTTTCCATGTCAATCCAATTTCACTACAAAATTTTGAATAAAACTTAATTTCCCCAACACAAATAAAAATGAACTTAAATCTTATTTATTTGATATTGAAGAATCAATTTGTAAAATTCTTGTATACAATAAATATATAATAAAAATGGACTAAAAATAATAAATATAAATATTTTCTCATAACAAATTTTAAAGTGTGATTATTTGTTAAGGATATAAAAATCGAAATACACAAAACTTCAATTAAATTGTAAATTGTAAAAAAAAAATTTTTTTAATATTATATTAAAATAGAAAATATGAAAATTTTGTGTTAAATAAAATTCCAATTGAGAAATTCATCATCTAAAAATCATTACATTATAAAATATACTTTGACTTTTACGACTTTTTCATGATAGCTCCATTCTATTCTGTATTCCCCATTGGTTTATATTCTTTAATTTGTGTCACAAAATTCTCGCTCTAAAAAAACCATCAAATCAAAATATATAACCAAAATTACAATATATAAAAATTGTCCTTTCGTCATCTCTACGATGATGGGTAGTAATATAAAGAATCCTGAACTGTGAATAACGTATCACAAAATAAATTTATTTAAAACATATAAAAAAAAAAATCTTAACCATAAAGTATAAAATTACAATTTGCTGTCGTATATAACTTTAAATCCATCATCAAATATATAAAATAAATAAAATATCCTGGTCTAGAGAGATCCGTTTTCTTCATCCTTTTTTTTTTTTTTGCGTAAACTAATAAAAACTACAAAATGATTTCAGTTTTGATATTCAATTTTTCAATAAGAAGTAAACTTTTTTGCAACTTTTCAGTTATCCTGCTGGTTTTTTTTTTGTAGTCGCACATATGTGATGATTTTTTGATATCCTTTTCCACTTCCTTTTCGCCACTACTTATATTATTATTATTATTACATATTATTATTATTATTATTATTACATATCTTTGCAAAGAGATAAAGTGAATGTATAAAATATTATGAAAAAAAATCCATTTTGTCTGATTTAGTCCAAAACTTAGCTAAAAAAAACGATTTTTATTGCTTGTATAGACTAAGAGCTCGTTTACAAATGTATCCGGTAAATAATTTGAAAGGAACAGAAAATGATTAGAGGTTATGACTATAATTCAAATAGCTTTAAATAAAAAGTATATTGCGATATGTAAAACCGATAAATATAAACATTGAAGAATTTATGTTATGTTCCGTACTCTAAATCATAAAGTAAAATTACTTTTAGAAGGTTGTCTCCTGCTGGTTGTAATTCATGTTTCAGAGAAGCTACAAAATTCAATTTTATTCTGAATATAAATTTAGATTAAAATTGAATTATGTAGGATAGTCTAATCTGGTAAAACTATAAGAAAACTGCAATCAATTGTAAACGAAATTGATATTTTAAATCAGAATTTCATGTAGCTTTCAGCACTATTGTAAGGCTGAGCAAGTCCTAACGAACGTTCAATTGTTCTTATACGATTTTATATTAAAATATTGAATTATTATTTTATTATAATATACAAGTCAAAATTTAATATTTACAAATAATAAATTCTTCGATGTTTTTTTTCATATCTCTACCCTTAATCTAAATAATTTTTTAAAAGTTTTAGCTTTTTCATCTAAAACTTTATCACTCTACTATTTATTTAAATCTTCCCACAAATTTCTAACAAACATTTTTATTATCTCTATTATAACAAAATTGTTATAAAAATTCAGAAAACTTCCTCGATATAGTAAAAGACTATCAAAAAATCAGTTTCCCCAAAAATTTAATGCAAATTGATCGATTCAAATGTAGAAGTTATAGACAACTTTTGAATTATGTAATATATTTCTTGAATTTAAAATTTTTCATAAGCCCAAATAATATTTTAGAATATTTACAAACTCTAAAAAGAAATTCACAATTGAAAATTGGAAGAATTTTTTTTTGTATTTTATTATTATTAGGAATATTTAAGTAATAAATATCCGGTACTTTTGTATATATATTTCTAATAATATTAAAAAAAAAATTTATTATCCCTAAATCTTTAATATTTATTTTAATTTATAGATTTTTTTTTTTTTTTTTTAGATAAATTTATGCATTAAGTTTTTCAAATCATATGATTTGAAAAAAAAAAGTTGTATTCTTGTTATAATTCTAGCAAATCTGGTTGATTTTTATATTTTTGGAAAAGACTAGATTTTATTTATTATTCGTTTTTTTTATATGTATTTTTACGTAGAGTTTGGTATAATTATGAAATATTGTGATGGACAAGATCGTTTGGAAAAACAAAAATTGTTCAATTCTATTTTTCTGTACATTTTATCGTAGGCACAGCAATATAATGGGTGACGGTGTTGTGATATATTTGGTAATGCATTCAACTCCAGACCGCAACATAAATGTCGCTCTAAGTTGACATACCTTTAAAAGGAGTACTAGTAATAAAATTTTCAATATATAATTGTGATTTACAACCGAAATTCTAACAGTTGAAACCATTTACTGACAACAAATGTGTCACTTTAGTAATTTAAATGTTAAATATCATTATAAAATGAGTAAGGTCGAATTGCAATAAAATGTCACGAAACTTCTTTGAAAAGGTCAGGCTTGATTTAGGCTGCAGCACCAATGAAATTGAACATATCGTAATATTTTTTATATATAATTTGAATTTGTTGATTGGCGTAAAATATGAGGTTAGTTTTGGATCAAAAAATTTCGAATTATGTAAACTAGGTTTTAAAGATATAAAATTTTGTACACCTTCCTGAAATGGAAAATATTCGTAAATTATTTTTTATAATATTCGCGACATTTACTTTTAACAAACTCTGAGTTTTGGGGTACCCAAAAGTATAGCAGATTTTTTTTTTTTACGAATTAAAATCAGATTTTTTTTTTATAAATAATTTCTTTTTTGCCACATCTGATTGATCATAATAAATTTAATTAAAAGTTCTGAATTGAGTAATTTTGTATAAACATATAAATTTTTTTTTTTTGGAATTATGATGTAAACTGTTAAATTTTTAATTTTCACAGATGATTTAACAAATATCTAATTTTAGATTAGAAGTAGAATTTTCATAAAAAAAAAATCATTTACTATATAAACAAATGTTTAAATTTGTAGAATATTCGAAACAACATTATCGTATTCAATATTATAGCTCCCAGGTATAGTGTAAGCAAAAAATTAATCATTTATGTTAAAATATTCAAAATTAATGTTTAAAAGCATATATAACGCCATATTTAAGATATTATATGAAATTTATATCAAAATATATTTTAAAATTAGATTATTAAAATAAAAAATTAATTTGAATAAAATAATATGTAAATTATTAAGTTGATCAGAAGAACAAGTTTCTTATAGTGTAGATTAACAAATTTGATACTAAATTTTTTATTAACATCGAATCGATAATTTTGGATCAAATTTATTATACTTAAAAAAAACGATATAATTATAATTTATTGACGAAATTACATGGTAATTTTTAAGTGCACCATTAAATACATCAGAACCAGGTTAAGAGGGTTAATATTATTTATTATACATAAAGCTCACATAAATGTTAGTAGTTAACTTCATCCTGTATTGTGCTATCGTAGTTACAAATTTTTGCCACATTGTAAAGTTATTAGTCACAATCGATCTATACAGAAATTGTAAAGAGTTTAGTCATGAAAAAAATTGGCAGGACTCCTAAAAACTGTGGTAGAAACCAGAAAAGTGTGACCAATAAATAGATTATAATATTTTATAGTTAAATTATATGAAAATCTAATAAACGATTCAGTTTTTCTGGAAGATCTTACAAAAATATTGAACCCTAAAAAAACAAAAAATAACATTATTACAAATTAATTTTAATTAAAAAATAAAATATATTTCCCAATATTTTCCAATTCAACAATTTAATTATAATCATAAACAAAATCATGCAAAAAAAACCCTAAATTTTAACCAAAAATAATATCAAAAATTGACATAATTTTATTCACGCGTATAGGAAAAATGAAATTGATTTGAAAATTCTTTTCTGGTTAAATTTATTATTATTTTTATCAATTTTTGTGTACTACATCATTTTTTTTTTTTTTTTGTATTTATTTTTAGTAAATTTTTGCTTTAGTCAGCTCGTTATCTACTTTTTTATATTATTATTTTTTTTTTTTTGCTTGTCGATAAAATCACAGAGTTTAGATCTACAACAAAACCAAAATTCAATAGAAATTTGAACGTTTTTGATGATACTAAAATAAAAAATATATAAAATTATTCTATATTTATAATTTTATTATTATATTTTGTGATACATATTTGATAAAAAAATAAATTTCATTCGCCAATTTGTCCTTATACAATTTTCATCCTAAACAATAAGGATAGTCTTTATTAGCAACCGTGAATCGGTAATATCGGATTTTCATTTTAACCATACTTAAAGTCACTTATTAAATCCTTTATATATAAAATACAATGTTACTATATATCCTTTATTTATATATGAAATTGTTTCGTATAATACTTTAATGTTAGTTAAGAAGAAAAAAATTGTTCCCTAAACTTTTCTTTCACCGTTAATACCGTTGTCGTCTAGTTGGCGCCAATAATTTTTTTCATTTTTTTTTATGTTACCATAATTTTAAGGATATCTTTCTGAATTTGTAGTGATGGTGGGTGGATTGGATGGTTGGGTTAAAAAAAAAACTGAATATAAATAATAAGTATAAAAAATGAACTTGTTTGATATGGCGTAGAATATATTGAAGTAGGAGATAATTTAATATACCTTGTAAAAAAAAGGATTTTATACTTTTGGCCTAACTTTAATATGGTGTTAAGATAGAAGACTATTCTTATTATATAGTCATATTTATATTAATGTTAACACGTTTTGAACGTATGAATATTTGTTGAGATTCTAGCATTTTATTTAGAAGTTTAGATTAAAAGAAAAAGATTATTATACAAAAAAAAAATTATACTTGAAAATTACCACGATAAAATAGAATTGACACACATATTTTTTTTGTCTTTGCATAAATATTTTGTATCTCTAAGTTTATAACAAATTATATATTCAAATCAATTACTTTACTTAAAAGATATTTTTTTATATATATACAAAATTTATGTATGCAAATTATCATACGAAATGAATTGTAAATGTTTTTTTTTTTTTGGAAATTCATCTAATTTGAATAAAAGATACAAGGATATATCATAATTTTTTTTTTTATTATATTTTGTTTCAAGAAAGGTTATTAAGGATATTTTCTATATAAAATTTCATGGTGAGTTTTTCACATAATTTAATATTATTATTATATAGAATTTTATATAATTGACCAGGCGGCAATCAGTTTATATAAAGAAATTTTATGAGAAGAAAGACTTAATGTCGACAGTTACTAGAAATATTATTTTAAATAAATTATATTTCATTTTTTATTTTAAAAAAAAAATATTTCAATTTAATTTTGTATAATTTAACTGTGAATCACCATTTAAATCAGGGGCGTGCTGTTTTATGGATGCCCCTACCATATGCGTGACAGATCGTCTGTCAAATCATAATGAAACTAGGAATGTGATATGTTAATTTTATGCCGGGATAGTATTTATTAATCAAGATTCGATCTCGTAAAAGGATTGCGTGTGATTATGAACGATTTCCGTCATATTCCTGTTACAATGTGTCCTTTATTTTTTTTTGGTTTGTCTTTATGTTATTAGATAATACAAACATTTCATTAGTATTATACCTTTACCTGTCCTAACCATACTTACACAGTTATTATATTTTTACAAAATTTATCGAGATTGTTTGAGATTTATTCAACATTCACGCCCCTGAGATTTGAAATCCGATACTACAACCGAATAATTTGAATTTAATTAAATTTATAGCGAAATGACAATCATATTTGAAGGACGAATTACTGTTTTCCTTCACAATTTATAAATTTTATAGAATTTTTATGTTACAACTTTGTTTTAGATTTCTTCACATTATCAATGGGGGCGGAAAATATTCACTGGACGCCTCTTATAATTATAATTATAATTATTATATTCCAATTTTAATTTAGTTTAGTGCGTAAAAGAATATCCGATTATTTATAATTAAATTAAATTACAAAATTTCAAAAGAAATAAATCGAAATTAGATTTTTATTTATTATTAGAAAATTTTATTTTTAAAATTTCAATTTAATTTTTTTTATCTGTATACAATTATTTTTCATTTTGTAGAATTCAATACGTCACAATTTGTCATTACATAATCGTTTTATGAGAGTACAAAATGAAGGTACTGGCAAATCATCATGGTGGATGTTAAATCCAGATGCAAAACCAGGTAAATCAGTTAGACGTCGTGCTGCCTCAATGGAAACATCAAAATATGAAAAAAGAAGAGGTCGAGCGAAAAAACGTGTTGAAGCATTACGAAATGCTGGTTTAACGGGTATTAATGATGCAACACCATCACCAAGTAGTAGTGTTAGTGAAGGACTTGATCATTTTCCAGAAAGTCCATTGCATAGGTAACTATATAAAGCAATTTAATTTAAAATAAAAATTACTATTTTAAAAAAAAATAATTGAAATTTAGTTTTCGCATGTATTCAATTTTTTTATTATATATTAACACCATTTTTAGAAAGTACTTTTGAAATCAACTTTTTAGTAGTTTTCTAAATTTTATTTTTGTAGAATTAAAAATTAATTTTTCGTAGTAAATTTTTAATATAAATTTTTTTAATGTTTTATTTAGTTTAATTAATAATTTAATATAGTAAATGGAAAAAATTAGGATATGCTATAATTAAAGAATATTGTCATTTTGTTAAACTGATATAACGAGTAAGAAAATTGGTAATGGACCATGGCAAATGATTAATTAAAATTAATTAATTAAAACACTTTTTTTCATTGGAAAAAATTCAAAAGTTCAAAAATCCATCATAATTTTTAAATTGCAAAACTACATAAGAGAAACATAAAACGTTTAGAAATCACCAAAATTGCAATACATTCCATACATTTTAGCTTGTGGATGGTATAAGCTAATAAATTGTATAGACACAATTAAATTTTAATTTTATTTGCAAACATATGAAATTCTTATCGTCCACTTTAATCAAAAATCAAATTTTTGTATAAATAAATCAAATTTTCGTTTGTATCTCAAAATCATATTAACATTCGAATGACTTGATTGCAAAATTGTTATGAATATAATGACAACCTTATTAAGTGCTGCTACCTATCACATCAGCATAATTTGTTAAAAGCGATGTCATTCTTATTGTACACGCTGGTTAATTTGTGATAAAAATAAAGCTACAAAAAGTCCGAAGTGTATAGAATATTTCTATAACATTTTCTAATGCTCTTGATTCATATGTTTTGGGTGGTACTCATGAACTCATGTATAAAATGTGCGTTTAGAGTTAAGAACTGGCAACAAATTCTTTGGTTCGATCAAATGCACCCTTGACTTAGTCAATTGCCGCGACATGAGTGCTACAATTAGCTTATTTCTGGCCTGAATGTATGAATACTTTGTAGATTCTATTCTATTTTAACCATCAATCCATGGAATATCAAAGAAAAAAATTATTTCTGTTAAATCAGTTGATATTTTGACAATTTTTTTAAAAGATCTTTCAAAATTGACATAGTACAATTTGTAGAAGTATTTTTATATAGCATCTCCTAATTTCCTTTTACTTCTAAAATAAATTCGATTGATTTCTTTAAATTTGAATATTATTGATCATAAAATTTAATATTTAATAGCTTGTAGATTTAATTGTAAATAAGTGCTTCACAAAATCAATCTTTATGCAGAATCAATAGTAATAGCTTTAAATTTATTTCCCATTAATTTCAATTATATTTAATTTTTCTTTTTCTCATAATTTTATTTATAATTTTTATTCAAAATTTTTATTATTTCCAATTTTTATATACAAAAACCAAAAAAAAAAAAAAAAAAAAATCAAAAATTGAAATATAAAAAATAACATAAAAACAAAAAGTGGTGGATTTCAATTATCACCTGATTTTCGACAAAGAGCCTCATCAAATGCAAGCTCTTGTGGCCGTTTAAGTCCAATACCTGCTGTAGGAGTTGAACCAGATTGGGGATTCTCATTATCAACTGAATATCAATCATCATCACTAACAGCATCACAAACAAATGATTTAGATCAATTGGCTGGTGAGCTTGCCGATGAATTAACATTACAAAAAGGATTCTTACAAGGGTCAGTTTTTTTTTTTTTTAATTTTTTTTTATAATTTATTATTTTTTATTTATATATTATGATGTACACTGTTAAAATTTTATGATTTTTGATTTTTTTTTCATTTCCAAAAAAAACAAAAAAAAATTAAAACAATTTTTTTTATTAATAAGAAAAATTTAGCAATCAAAAAAAAAATGCATGTCTAATTTAGGAAAACCAATTTTTTTTTTGTAGTTAATTTTTGAACTATATTTTTAATCAATTTTGCATGAAATTTACGATTTCTTAAAAAAATATTTATCTATATAAAAAAAAATTACACTTACAAAATAAATTGTTCTATTTTTAGCCCAAATTACAAAATTAAAAATAAACCAAATTTTTTGATTGATTTATTTTATTACTTTTTATACTATATTTTTAATTCTCAATTTTCTTTTTTTTTAATATATTTTTATCTTATCACCAGACAAAAAAAAATTTATATATTTTTTTTTTTTTGTATTTTTATTTTTAAAACCAACTGATCGTACGGATGGAGTAGATTTAGTAATGCGTCGGGAATACCAAATCAACCGCCACCACCTTATCAGCCTCCGCAGCCTTATTCCTTGCATGCCACTGTTGCACAATCATATGGAATACAACAAAATCAATGTCCACTACATCGTTCACTGCCCTGTACTTGTATGAGCAATTGCAGAGAAGTAAATTATTGATAATTTAAATTATATTATTTTATTATTATCGTGTTATATATTTTATTAATTTATTTTTGTTAAATTATTGCTTATATTTTTAGGGATTATCGCCATCCTCTGGTACTGGTATGTCACCATCATATCCACATAGTGAACCATCATCAGATTCTTTAAATAATTTTACACAAATAGATACATCATTAGTACAACAAAAACTAAATTTACAACTAGAAGGTATAATTCATTATTATAGAATATAAATATGTAAATTATTTAAATATTTGTTGAAATTTTATTAAGTAATGAGTTTCTATATTAGCTAACCAATTTTTTGACCTATAGAGATTCATTGTCGCGATATACCGAAAATACTGTCTTATCAACAATAGAATTAACAATGTCGAATTTAATAGCTTAATTTTATAATTTTGATTTGGGCTTCTGAATTATAGAATTTTCCGGTTTACCAAACAAAGACTTCCAGGAAAAGGGTATTTCTTCACGTAGAGTTTTTACAACTATAATATAGGACGCACAATCAAATTATCATGAAAATACTGTCAATTGCGTCGAATTTAATGGCTTCATTTTGCAATTGACATTTTTTTCATCATAATTTAGATTATTATCTCCGGCCCACACTATTCTAACTTAAAATTACTACTTTTCAGGAGAGCATAAATACTGTTTAGTTTAGTCCTATAATTGAAAGTCCAAAAAAAATTGTATTTATTAGAAAGATAATTTATTTCTGCATCGTTTCAAACTAAAATTATTACAGATTAACAAATTAATTAATTATAATTAAAAAAACTCAATTAGAATAAATAAATTTAGTTAGATTACTATTGTAACTCAATCTAACATATTTCAAACACTGATTGTGTTCTAACTTGACTTAGACCACTTAGTAATCTTCTTCATATTTGGGAATACTTAGTAATTTTCATCAGTTCTAACTCTAAATAGAATAATTGAAAATTAAGTTTTAACGAGATTGAGCTATTGCAATTTAAGTTCCGATAACAATACCGTATTTGTAATCAATATTAAGATTGAATACGATATATTTGAATCCGAATATACTTAAATATAAAATCAAGTAATGTCTATATATATTGTAACTTGACTTAGAATGGTAAACTTTGGAAAATATTATTAAAGCTAGAATATTGGCGGTGTTCAGCCATGAATTAGAATAGAAATCAAGCCTGAGAGCTTCAATATTTCGCCGTATGGTGCGCCTTTGTACGGAGCACTAAAAAACACTACAGATGCCAAGTATTCGAACTTGACATGGAATAGTTATGAACCGGGTACATCGATAATTTAATTCGGTGTTTCTATTGCTAGGGTTTTTATTTGTTGAGACCTTGTTACAGACCACTGACAATAGTATACAATTTTTTATAGCCTTAAAGATTAAAATTTAATTTTTAAAATATCATTTAGAATTAAGCTATTATTACACTATTTAATAAAAAATTCTATGATAATTTAAAAATTTAGAAAAATTACGAATTGCAGATAATACAGCATCAACATTAATTGGTCAATGTATGGAAGCGCTTAACAATCAAACTCAAATTGATGATTTTAATATTGAAAATTTTCATGGCGGCTTAGAATGTAATTTGGAAGAGGTTTGTTAATAATTTCTATTAATTTTTTTAATGTCATAAAATTATTTTGTAGTTATTAAATTATTTTACAGCTTATCCAACAGGAACTTAATTATGATGGTTTATTAGATTTTAATCTTCCATTAACAACAACAGCAAATAATCAAAATTCATTAGGTCAAACATCAACAATAACTACAACAATACCACAAACAAATTCTCAACAACACCAACACCAAAACCAACACCAACAACAACAACAACAGCAACAGCAGCATCATAATACAACAGCATCAATATTATTAAATAATGGTGGTGTCAGTGGTATAATTGGTGGTATAAGTGGTGTTAGTGTTAATAATACTACAATAGGACAAATAGATCTCCAACAAAATTTATCATCAGCAGCAGTAACAACAACAACAGCTGTAACATCTTCACCAACAACCAATTCTCATACAAAAGTTCAACAATATTCCCAGACTAGTGTAACACCACCGTCATGGGTTCATTGATGTTGGTGGGGTGCTAATTCAAATACGAATTAACAAAAATAATGAAGGTAATTATATAATAATTAAAATTTTATAAAATCGAAAAAAGTAGATGTAGATGTTAGTGATGAATCATTCCCCTTAGAATGGAGTAGATCCTAAAGTAGAATTATTTTTCTTTTTTTACTTAAAAATTTTCATTGAAAAGTGGAAATATTTTTTATCTTGCGTCACTCCTCATCAATTTATTGAAATTATTTCACACGAGTATTGGATTAAATTTCCCATGTGAACTTATTTATGTACACCCAAATATTTACTATAATTATTTTTTTTTTCTCTAATTTTTGACGCCTGAGTAATTTCTTATTTCTTAAATAAATTTTAAACCACGCCCCGCGCTGGGTATCATTTTACGTAAACTTTAACAATACAATTAAAGTTGACTCTAAAAATATTTAGTTATCTATAACGACGATTAAGTAAAGTTTTTATTAAGACACAATCACATCCGCACACCGCGAGCATCCTAAAAGGGTGTATTTAGATCAAAATTTCAGAAAATATACGCCCACTCTTTTTAACACGCCCCTACTTCAAAATAAACATTTACGATTCACATATAAATATCATATTAAAACTCAAATTTCTAATAATTCACAAGAATTTTAGTATTTCGTTTTTCTCGTATCTATAAATAAAATATTTGCGTAGGCCGCCATCCCAAATACGATATATGTATATAAAAAAAAATATCCTGCGTAATTGTAAGAAAATCTGAAATTCTTCGAAAAAAAAAAATCTCTCATTAAAATTCAAAATTAATACAAAAAAGTCAATTCTAATTTTTCCTTAGCTTTGAAAGGATCCAATTTTTGAATTACGTCTAATCGACTAAAAACAATTGACCGAATTGAATGAATGTAAATTTACTGAATATGTATGCGAAAAACGCATAAATATGACAGTCGGTCATAATTATCCGGATACCGAAATGTATTAAGGGAGTAAAAATTTGAAATGATTTTCAATAAAATTTATATTAATTTTATGTGCTAGTTTAATCCTTAGTCAGAGTTTATAATTAGTTTTATTTCATTTTTTGGTTAACTTTTCGGAAAGTATGAGGTTCAACTTATGCAGAAAATGAGTAGAAATTTATCTTCTTAAAATTTCACACTGAGAGCTTAAGCTCAACCTCAAGCTTAACTAAACCGATTACGTGGCTTAAGCCTGTAACTTAAGCTCACTTGGTTGCCAAATTTTCTCACTTGGTATAAATATAAAGTATAATAATAAAAAGTATCTAAAGTAAAGCTTATGATCTACCTATCTGGAGCTTCAGTTAAATCTCACTTTAAGAAATCTTTATCTTTAAGCTTGTACTGAGAAACCAAGTTAAACCGAAGTTTAACCTCTGGCAAAGGCTTTTATTATGACAACGAGCATAATTCACATTTTTCTGTTTAGCTAAGCAAGGCAAATTTTTATTGAGAAATCATAAATCACACAATAAGTTTAGATATCCTTGAACTTAAGCTCGTACTGTGAAACTGGTTTTTAAATTTGTACATAATCATCTGAACATACTCACAATTTTGTAATAATTATTCTGAGTAACTAAAAAAACGATAAAATTAAGGTATTTTAAAGATTTAACTTACTTAAACATCTCATAATAATCTTTATAATATAAAAAGACAAGCGGATTCCAATGAATTATAAATTATGTTAATCTAGTTTGTTGTTGTTTGAAGAATTATCTTTTAAAAAATTTGTATTTTTACATATTTTAATTTTTCTTTTTCTGTTTCTTTTTTTATTTTATATTTTTTGTGGGTGCACATTCAACTTTTATGCAAATTATTATGCAAAGTTAAATTAAATTGAAAGTTTTCATAAATTTCCACACCATTTCTTTAATTAGAGAAGTACCGCACAAAAAAAAATATTGTTTTTTTTTTTTTATTAATTTTTCTGTAAGTTTTCCTTTTAATTGATCAATAAATTTTCCACTTGAATTAGAAGAAAATGAATTTTTTTTATTTTAGCTTTTCAATATCTTGAAAATTTAGAAAATTCTTTTTTGTTTTTCAAAAGTATTTAATTCAATATTATCTGAATATCTTTAGGTTAATTATTGTGAACCAACCAGATATAAATTATAGCTTTGGGGTGAGGATGAATTGAATTAGAATGAGAAATTATTATTGTAAAATTTTATTAATTGTAACCTAAAGGTATTTTATATCATAGAAAATTTTGTATTGGTCTTTTAATGTTATTTAAAAAAAAAATTGATAAAATCAAATTAATGAGATCAAAACGCAATGTATCAGCCGAACTGACTTTATTTACACAGCATTGAGCGCACTGCAAATTATAATAAGAACTGTGATTGATCATGGTAATAGAATAAAATGCAAAATTTATACTATTTAGAAATAAATATTTGTCGTGATATCTGCATTTCATTACAAAATATTACTACAGATTCACAATCTAAGTCTGGTATAAACTTAAGATTTTACTTGTATGCTTTCAATATTTGTATTTCTTTAACTAATTTTCTTGGGGAATTTGAGAAAAAAATAATTTGTCTTAATTCCCTTTTTCAAGGAGGAAAAATAATACTAAAACGTCTACAAACAGTTAAAATATTACAATTCCCAAAAATCAATAAGATTTGAAAACTCTCAATTTTTTCAATTAAAAATCGTCCTAAGCCGCATTTTTATAACCAAAATACTGTTAGCATAGTTCGGCTGTTGGCACAATTTGTTTACAGTGGAAATTCTTCAATGTGGTGGATTTATACGAAAATGTATATAGTGTGTTTCAAAATTCCTGGACATAATTTATATATTTCTAATCATTCCAGCCTTCGAAACAATTTTAATTTGAATCAAAAATATGCTCCTGATGGTCTGCTACTTGTATTTTCTAAATGCTTCACATTTTTTGGTTGTTCGTCATACTTTTATAATTACTATTTATAATTTGTACTTTTTGTTGATAATTTCCTTACCTGTCAGTTTTCCCTCAAAAGAGCTATGAAATTAAGATTAGACTTCAGGTAATCTTCAAATTTAATGTCAATTAGTCCATAGTTTCAAACAAATAAAATCAAAAAAAAAACTTTTACTTTAGCTGTAATTTTTGAATAATTTAATTACATTTTATTGCCATTTTGGTAAAAAAGTTTTCCTTTTTTTTTTTTTTTTTTGAATTTTATAAATATCTTTTAACAAATTTTTTACTCACAAAGAAATTCTTCATGTAAATTGGCGGCATTAAACAAAAAAAGATTTTATAAAACTGCTAACTTTTAAGCGGACATTCATTTTTATTAACTGACAGAAACAATTTACCTGATCTAATCAACAGGAAAGTTTTAGTTAAAAAAGAAAAAGGTATTTTTTTTTGTTCTTATGACATATAAAAGAAAAAATCAACTTTTCTTGGAAAATGAAAACTTTTTTAAAAAGTATGAAATTAAATTATCTTTTCACAAGGGATAAATATGCTCAAGTACATAACCAATTGAATTGTGATGAAGGGAATTTGAATATAATAAGAAATATATTTAGTATTAATATGAAAGGAACACAGGAACTCATTAATTCTGAATAAGTTATTTATTTTTAAAAAAAAATTATATATTTAGAAAGACTTCAAGGCTTTTTCAGGTAATAAAGATACAAACTTTTCAAAGATTTTTCGTTCAGTAATTTCCAAACATAATAGGTACTTATCTTAATTTACCAATTTCTGTCATTTTTTTCTCGCTTGATTTAATTTCAGTTATACAAGAGGGATAGCTAGGATAAAATGTGTTTTTTTTTTGTATAATAAATTATTAAGTGACCCCATTATATCTAATGATAGCTTTAAAAAAAAAAACTGTTTTATTTTATGATTTTGTAATCCCTGGTGATTTGATTATGTAATATATTTCATTCCTGATGAATGAATTTTTAAATCTTTATACAATTATAAGATAATTTATATTTTTAGATTTGTTGTCCTTTTGAGAAATTCTTTAATATAATTATTAAAATATAAATAAATTTTTATAGAATAATAAATATTTCAAAGAAATTTAAAATAAAAATTGTTCTATATTATTTAATAAAGTATTTAAAAAATTAAATAAATTAGTAGCAAAATATTCTTATAAAAAAATTATTAAATTATATGTCATTTAAGATTTAACATAAGGACCGACCTTTATATTTGTTAAATCACTGTTAAGGTTTAGGTGGAAAGTAGAAAAGAGCTGTCAAATATAATTGTATTGGTTTTAATAGAAAAACCACTTTCCCCTACTATTTACCACAAAAACATAATCGGTTTGGAAGTATATTTAAGTGTAACTTGCAACTTCAAATGTTAAATATTTCCTATACTGTAGATATGCCTTTTCCGAACTGCTAAGTTTACTACGTCAAGTGCAAATAAAGATAACGTAGATGTTAATGAAATTATGTGCTTTTAAGAAATCAAATTTTGTATCCTTGATTAAGTAATATATTAAGTAAATAATTTTATTAAAAATCAATGAATTTTAACAAAAGAATCAGTGACTGACTATATTTAGATTAGTTAATTTAGTTCCAAAAGAATATAACATCCGCTAATTCCGTAGCCACCTAATTAAGTGTCGTATAAATAAACCTTTATTATTATAAAAGCTTTACTGAAACCAACTCGAGGATTTTTGCCACCTCTTCAATTATTTCTAAATATACTAAGATCCTTAGTATATTTTTATTAAGAACTGAACTCATGTTCGGAATATCATAAATTATCGTAATGTCTCTATCACAAGCTTATCGCTTGTCTATGAAACTAGCTGTGATCATTTAAAGTCAATTGATTTGTTTTTATTTGTTTTTCATGCTTACCTTATCACAATTTCGTTACATCGAAAAGCGTAACGTGTACAATTATTGACACTCTCAATTTTCGGCACAGCTATTGACACCCATTAATTTTCTATAGTATATTTATAATTACTGTGGTCTGATTTTATGGTCTGAATTTTTAATTTATTCTTCATAATTTATATTAATAAATAAATTGTGACTGGTAAATTTCGTTATATTTAGTTCAAAATTTAGAAAGAGCAATTTTCGTGATTAACTTTAGGAAATACTTAAAAATTCTTGTGAAAAGTTGCATGAGATTAATTTGTTCGATACCCTTGACAATAGCTTGATTTGCATATAAGTATACAAAGTTGTACAATAACCCATTTGAATCAGATAAACCTATGTGAACTAAATATTTTCATATGGGTGTTAATAATTTTATCAGTTACGTATTATTGCTAGTTGTTGCCTCTTACGATTTAACACAGTTTAATAATTATTTTAACTATTGGCTGTTTGGAAACAAATGTTTATGCTTATAATTCACGAACGAGTCAAGATCTAAAATCGAATATTTGAAGAGCTTCGTAGTCATAGAATATAGCAGGAATTATTCTGTGTATATATGATAAGCCAACTTATTTAATATTTGTTTTTCATACTTAATTTTTAAAAGTTTAAATGTTAAACTATATTTTTTAAATACAATCTATTTTTTTCATTATATATGAAACACCCTTTATTAAAATTTTTAATATTCGAAATTTGGTTTTCATGTATCCAACAATGCATTTAAATGAGATATGTGAATTTTTCTTAAGGATTGTATCGATATTGATTTGCTAATACAATGTCCAAATTTAAAATGTACCTAACATAATAAATTATGGTAAAAATTAAAATTTATTTTGATTAATTTTAGATAATTTGTATATTTAATACCCTATTACAAAATCAATTAAAATTTTAAACGAAATTTTTCTTATATAAAACGTATATAAAAATATTTAATATTTATTAAATCCTATATAAATTATATATATTTTTTATCTCCTCTTAGCTAATAGATTTATTAGTAGGCAAAAATTGAAATACGTAATTCCAGATAAATATCACTTGAAATATTATTTTTAAAATTTCCGAATTACTCAATTGTAATAATTTGTATATTACGACAATACCATTTTACCAAATTTCAAGATAGAAAATCATTTTTTTGACCATTTTTTTACAATTTCAAGGTAGAATATCATAAATTTTGTATTTTATTTAAAGTGTTTTTTATTATTTATAGAAAATGATATTCATTAAAATATAAAAAAAAAAATATTTAAATACGTAATAAATTTATTGGATTGTTATATTCCAATAAAATCAGAATTATTATTTTTTTCTGGTTTTAATTTATTGTTTCAAAATAAATAAAATGAGATTTATTTTTGGTATAATATTCTTTATAATGAAAATCAGTGTATAAAAATATTTACTAATTATTTTTACCTATACCAGAAAATTTGATTAACCTAAGAGGAGCCTAAAAGTATGATATTAAAGAACAGTTTTTTGTAAAAATAAATAAATTAGGAACGTCTTTAGGAAGACATCAGAAATGATTAGTTTCTTAATTGAATACATAATTTCTTGTAATAGGAAATTATGGTTTTGCACCAAGGATTAATACAAATTATAAATATATTATTAATATTTTATATAATTCGCAAATTGTTTCAAATATTACGGGCAAAAACTATAGATTTCAAAACTTAGCCTGGTGACAAAATTTTGAACTACAATTTACTATAGACAGAATCACGGGCACGAAAGTAACGTTTACACGGAGACGGAGTCATATAGCAGCATAAGCTCAACTTTTTTGGAATTTTGGACTCTTCTAGAATCTTGGAATCTAGAGTCTAGACCCACATAAACGTAAACAAAAATTTATTTGTGCAAATTACATTTTCCAACCAATTTTCCATCCAAACACTTCATATCTTCATGATTCGTGCAATTACTTTCATTTAATTATAAATATAAAATATTATATTAAATTATGTAATAAAGTAAATGTAATAGCAAATAATAATTCATATATTTATATTAATTTTATTAAATAAATAATATCAACAGGTAATAAAAATTCAATGTAAACAAAGTTGGCACATACTTTCAACATTTTTTTGCGAATAAATGCCCGAGGAAATTAAATTTTATTTATTTTCATTCTTCAATTTATATACCTACAAAATGTTATTAAATTTACAGGGTGTTTATAAAATCTACGAATTGTTTAAAAGTTCTACAAATTGTTTAAAAGTTCTACAAATTGTTTATAACTTCTACGGAATACGTTAAGGAATTCGAATTGATTAATTTATAGAGATTTGATTTAATATTATATTTTAATTATTAATCGAATTCATTAATATAACCACGTGATAATATTAAATCTCTATAAATTCATCAATTCGAATTCCTGAAAATTATTTCAAAATTTTAAATCAAAAATATAAATTTCCTTTTTATTTGATTTTCTTCATTTTTAATATATTACCAAAATCCATGGAATAATAAACTTTTTGTGCTTTTTGTCAAAGTTTTGTAACTTTATAATTTTCTTTCTTATTTAAATAACAGAAAAATTTATATACATATTATATAGCTAATGATTTTGACAACCTTGACTTATAATATTCCCCCAAAAAAAAAGCTATTCAATTTTCTAAAATGAACAATTTAATGTCGTACAAATTTCACACCACATTTTTTTTCTGTGGATTTCTATATTAATGATTTTTAATACAATATACTCACAAGTATAATAACAGAACAAGGACCTCTTTATATTGGTTATTATAGAGCTTCAGGATAATTTACACAGTACACAAAAATATGAACGAAAAATCTCTTTTGATATAAATAATAATAATAAGGTTACACACTTGACACATTGCTGCGCTCATCACCCTAGATTCAATTTTATATTATTATTTTTTTTTGTTCTTTCCCTTTTCTAATTCAAATTATTCCCTCTTAATTTTTAAACGTTGTATATACGTCAATTCTACATATAAATATACCTAATTTAACCGACACAATAAAGCACCACTTAAATTTTGTTTTAAATGAACAGATTGGCATTAAAGTCAATATATATTTGTATTCATCAACGAGGAATTTCATTAACAAGAGATTAATTAGTAATCGAGTATCTAATCCTCATCAATCTCAGAGCCAAGCTCCATCTTCTTATAGCAAAGAAAATGGGGCCCGAAAAAGTGACCGATAATTTGTTTGGATCAGCGAAAACAAGCATAAGGAGAGATAATGCTAGTATGTTATATTAAAGAGAAACATATATAGAAATAAATTATCTTTTTATCCTTATGCAGATTATTCTGAACTGAGAAACTATTTAGCAACACAAACCTCTGCAAACTAACGGTTAGAGAACCCATTCTGGAGTAAATAAGACGAAATGCAGAAAGATTGATTACTCAAAAATAAATTACCTATTTCTGTCAAAAAAGGATGAAGCAATACTCCTTGATCTAGAAATATATAACCTTACATGAGAAGAAGATAATTTCAAACGGACAATATCAGCTTCACGAATCTTAATCTATTGTTGGAACTTTTGCTATCTAATTTGCATTTATCCTTAGCCAAACTAAATAATTCCCTATTAACCTTAGTCTACTTCTATTAAAACTTGGACAACCACAGAGCATGTCATCTATATTTGCTATTATTATAATGTTACAAAATTACAAGTGTCTTTCTTCATGGTTCACTTATCATTATTCTTAGATTCCTCCTGTTTAGAGATAAATATTTCAATAATAATGATCACAGTTTTTCTAATAAGAAATTTAGACATTAACGCCACTCTGTATGAAAAATGGATAACTTATGCGTTTTTATCCCTGCGGCAGCTAATTTTCTAGAATACTTTTATTAAAAAAAAAAAAATCGTAGTATATATTCCAAAGAAAAAAGAACAATTACTTTTATTCCAACTTTCAAACCTCACAATTACCTATTCACATCGAAAATTCTTTAAGAAACACCTCTTGCCATTTCTACAGCGTCCTGTTTATTTTTCATGTCTTCGCTAACCTCAAATTTTTACACACTTATAAATTGAAGTAAGAAGAAACACGACACTAAAAAGATGAAAAAAAAACAGTAACTGCCAATCTGTGACATTTACTTTTTTTCTTTTATTATTTTTTTTTCTTGTATGAGTGTGTGTAGGAAAAAAATTTAACAAGGATATTTATAAGTAAATACCAACAACAACAAGATATAAAAATATAAATTTCTTTTATCTCTTCTTACGGAAGGTTTTTAAATAATTCAATCAAATCATTCTTAGTGAAATTCATTTCTTGAAATATTTTTTTTATATATATATCTTCGTCCTTACAGGACGATCCGAACCACAAAGAAAAAAAAACTTGTTAACTAAATAATTTGCGTTGACAACTTTTATGTCTGATTAAATTTTAATGTTGGCACAAAAAAAAAAAACGAAGATTTTTTTTGCTCGCTATTAATAAATTCTGCATGAATAATTTGTTTTGTGGGTGGTAGATGGAGGACCCACCCAGAAAATAAAATTGTGGGTAAACGACAAATTTCTTTTTACTGCTTTACCATCAGAGATTTTATTGTCATCACAATCATGAATTAATCGTACCTTTTTTATTCTTCGAAAAGTAAAAGTTATTAGATTTCAATCAGATTTTTTTTCATTGTTTCATAAGGATTTGAAAAACTTCAGGAGGGTGCAAAAAAAAAATATTAAATGCCCATTAGAGAAATTTGTGATAAATGACAGGATAATTGGCGGTGATAAATTAAGGATATTTTTTCATTTGAAATATTACATAAAATTAGAATTCTTAAATCTTTAAAAAAAAAACTTTATAATTAATTAATTAATTAGATAACGATTTCATCTAGGCACCATATATTGCCATCGAAGACTTAGTTTCTGCCTTTGCTGCGGTTAGCATTTGGGTCAAAATAGGTCGACATATTTTTACCAAAGCTCATTCATTTAATTTTAAAGTCTATTACCTGATAAAGTTAGCTACAAAAATGGACATAGCTCATGATATCAGCACTGGTACAATTTTTATTCTGTAGTGTGTTATATTTATATTTCTACGTTTTCGACTTTGTGTATATAATTTGCTTAACCTGAAATAACACCGGCTGGTAAATACTATTCTATGCTTGATTTCGAAGGCTGTAAACTTATTCCTTATAAATATCAATTTATTAATACGATACTTATTAAAAAATAATAATATATTTAAAAAAAAAATTAAAAAATTCGTCATATTTTCAATAGATACAATTCAATCAATTCCAGTAATAAACCATTTTTTTGGTAGCACAAAAACCTATATTTTCTAAGTAACAAAAAAGAAATATAATTTATTCCTTGTTCGTCCTCATTCGTGCAATGAAAATTATAAAACCTCTTAAATAATATTCACAAATTTACACCAATTTATTTACTTACATTTTTTATCCATCGCACAATTATCAGATTTTAGTATATACACAAATCCTTGGAATATATATAAATCCTTCTGATATAAACACAATAAAATATGAAGAAGTTAAATAGTTTTTTTTTTTTTTATTTTTCACTTTATTTAGCCATAAATGGTGTCTACACTACTATAAATATACATATTCATACAAATATTTCACAACTATTATAGTAAAATATTTAATTTTTATGCAAAAAAAAAAAATGAAAAAAAGGATATCGAAAAAAATTTCATATTACAATCAATTTATTACAAACAATATAATACAAAGCAAAAGAAAATTAAATCCTGCTGCCTATAAAAGAATTTCCATAAAAAATATTTCCTTCCTCCTTAAAGATTGTCAGTAAGTATGATACTAAAAAGAACTATATTCATAGTTGAAGAAAAAAAATATAATCGAAAAGAGAAGATCCTTAACGTGTCTGGGCAAATTCAAATGTTATGAATGATTTTGAAGTACATAAACATATATATATATATTGTATATAATATTTTCTTCAGTTTACGAAATACATTAAGTAAATATGAATAATCAGAGTTGAATAAATTGGATCATAAAGTTAATCTAATAATAAAAACTGGGGTCAAATATTTTTTATTTCTATGTTTTGTTTTGATTTTTTGTTTCAAGCGTTTTGAATTATCCTAATTTTATATGTTTTGAGAAAATAATGTATGTTAAAGATAGATTTTCATTTTCATATTTATATATGAATTGAATTATTAAGGAAATTTTTAATTTTATAATTGTTATGATAAATTTAAATCAGAAATTTTTTCATTATTGTTAGTTAACTATTGGATCGGATACTCATCAATCCCACTCGAAAAACTATATTTTCTCGATGTAAAAACCGTAATTTCTTCTAAATGCAATTCAATTTTCCTAATTTGAATTTGAATTCGATTTTTCAAAAATGATACCAGTCGATATTCGAAGTAAATATATTTGTAAAAATATCGGCTTTGAATGCTTGGCACAAATAATAAGATTAATTTAACTTATTTAATAGATCCATAATAGTAAAACAATATCTCCAATATTTATAATATAGAAAAAGATAATATTTACCAGTTTTGAAAAATCATAATCATGGGAATATAAACGAAAAAGCCGAAACAAATTGTAAAATCGGTAGAGTGAAGCATGATTTCTAATTTTAATCTATCTACAAGTTCTTTTTATTGAAAAAACATTCTAAATTTAATTTGATATTCCAAAGCTTGGATTTTAATGAGTTAGTTTAGACATTTTTGCCGGAAAAATTCAAATAAATATTTCGATAATAATTTGATAATAACAATACTTTTAGGAAATAAAGAGAAAATGGTTTTGCCCTTTATATTATTGACATTTATAAACTGCCTTAAATTCCACCGTCCTTTAAACTTAAAATAACACTAACATTTTTAAATATTCCTCTAATATTTCACCATCATGATGGGTTATAATTATCCCTGACAAATAATAATTTGTTATTCTTTACCGCCATAACTAACAAAACTAACTCATTAAAATCCTTAATTTTAAATAGAAATTATTGTGACCAAGGAGATATTAGACACGTGACGCAGCACTTAGCAAACCATTTTAACTTGTTGATCAACAGATATCGTAAAATATCAATATATTTTTTTATATAATTGAATAAAAATATGATATTTATTCGTTTTCCGTATGCAGGAGGATGTCTTCTAATATATTTATAATTTAATCCTATTAAAAAAAATTAAACACCTTAAATAGTTGTTTATCAATTTAAATTGTTTTTGATGTCATTAATTTTTTTTTGTAAGTAGGAGGTAAAAAGTTTGATATACATATATTTTTTTTGGAAAATCATAATTTATCAATTCCGAATATTTCGAAATTAAAGTATCTGTACATTTTCAAACAACCGTTCAACGGTCTTCATATTGGTGATAATATAATTTATTGTTCTTTTCGGATATATTAAATTCTCATTACTCATAAGGAATATGAATTATCCTTCAATTATTGTGACAAATATCTGAGTTAAGCATAAGTTGGATAAATATGGTCAACACCAGAAAACGCTCTTGCAATAAAAGATTATGTTAACACAAAACTGTTCGGTGTTACTCCAGATTGTAAGAAAATAGGAACAACACGAATCAACCAATCATGAAGCATTGAATACGTAAATTAAAATATTTTTGCTTATTTTCAAATTTATATCAACAGGCATAACTTAATCACTGAATAAAATGAACATGAAACGAAATTAATCAGAAATGGTTTTTTTTAAGAGTAAATTTATTTATAATTTAATCCTGTTAAAAGGAAATTAACACCTTAAATAGTTGTTTTTTTTAAATCAAATTTTTTATGGCATTAAAATTTATTTTTGTTATATGTAGGAGAAAAAAATGTTAGTCTTTTTTATAAAAAAGAACTGAATATTATATTGAAAATTGAAATATGTGCTTACATTTACACTACCCTAACATTTCCTCATATTGTTGATGATAATTATATCTGGCAAATGCGTATGTTTCCAAAAAAAAATTACAAAACTTACTCAAAAAAAAAACTTCTAAATTATGAATATAAATGATCCCTTAATTTTTGTAACAAAAGAGGTGTTAAACACGTGACGAAGCACTTAATCAAAATTAAAACTTGTTGATTTTTTAAATTCAAATCAACAAATTTCAAAAAATCTCAAAATTTTAACGCCCAAACGTAATGTGAGCGAAAACGGATAGCTTTAGCTTTGAAAAATTTTCAACATATGGAAATCAATGCCAAGAAAAAAAATCCACCGCCAAGATTGAACAATGTCTCCAAATTTCATTACTGGAATCAAAATATTGTTAAATATCTTGTCACTTTTGACTGAATGTATGTGCGTTCTAAAGAGGTAGGGAAAATATAGTTAAATTTTAATAAAATTGTATTAAGTTTTACAAATTTTTCATACAACTCGTAAACTATATGAACGCAGTTTGAATAATTTTTACAATATGTCATTACAAAATTTATTAATTTTGCTTTGAAAAATTAGTTTGACAGATCTACCATTTAATTTGGCCAGTATCGTGTTTGTTAGGTTATGGCTCGGCTAGAAATATACAGCTCTACCGCTATCGGTTTGCGCTCACATTACGATTGGGGCTTAATAATTTAAATTTAAATATTATGTTATAAATATATTTTTATAATGTAATCCTATTAAATGAAAATAAACACCTTAAATAGTTGTTTTCCGATTTAAATATTATTTGATAGCATTAAAACATTTTTTTTTTCATAAGTTAGAAGGAAACAAAATATGTTAAGAAGGAAACAAATATGAAAAACCGAATTAATTCTTCTTCCCATATAATTTAATATCAATATTTTTTTCTTTGAAAATTATGTAAAATTTTAATTAATTGGTTCAATATTTTTTTATAGCTTTTCATTAATTGGCTAAATTGATTTTAAAGCTAAAATTTTCAATTTTTATTAAGAAAAAATGTTTAAATATTAATAATAAAAAATATTTTTTACCTATATATTAAACCACAAAGTGAAAATAAAAAAATCTTT
This sequence comes from Rhamphomyia laevipes, assembly GCA_963920725.1. Classification (NCBI taxonomy): domain Eukaryota; kingdom Metazoa; phylum Arthropoda; class Insecta; order Diptera; family Empididae; genus Rhamphomyia; species Rhamphomyia laevipes. The sequence goes on from OY987257.1 coordinate 29,801,252, forward strand.
TATAATCCTTAAAAGATTTTCTTACACGTTTCGTTTGAAAAAAAAAATTATTTAATTTTTCTTCACGATAGTTAGTGACACGAGTATCTTAGTAATCACAAGGACATTTTTATTTCTATTTTATACATATTTTTTTATTTCTCTATATATACTTTAAGGTTGTCCGCAATAATCATTTTCACAATTTTCGTTACATATTTTGTTGTTGTTTGTCGTCCTGGGAATAAACATTGTATCTTTGGTGATACTATCGACCAGATAATTGAACCGCGTTGTTGTCGGGGGCAATAAATAAAAAGAACAAAAATAAAGAAAAACAAAATCTTTTAAAATTGTTTTTTTTTTTATCCAGATGTACATAATAAACATTAAGGAAAAAGGAATCTTTTTTTTAAAAAAAAAACATATTTCATAATTCACAGAACATTTATTTCATATTCTATATAATAATAATATAAATATATTGAAAACGCATAAAACTGTAACTGAATATGAAAGTTTGTTTGCATTGTCGATTGATTTTTATCTTAAGTCATTAATGAACTCTGTGACTATATTCAACAAGGACAATATTTTGTTTATTATCCGATTTTGTAAAAAATATTTTTATTAAATTCGTTATGTCAATTTTTCGAAGTAATTGTCTATTGGTAGCTTCCAGACAACAAATGTCTCATTATTAAAAAGGTGTTAAACTTATTATTCGGAACCATTTTAAATTTGTCCTAATTACAACAGCATGTATCTATATAGCTGCTATATTGTTAGAAAGCCGATATTCATTACTCACTAAACGACAAGGATTTTGGCTATTAATTGATCCATATCTAATATATAATATGAATCCTTTTAGGGGAGCATAAATTCCGAAAAAGAATTCAATTCTGCCAACAACAAAAAAACTGGTCCATTCGAAAAATGAGAAAAATTACTTTATTCCCAATACTCCAAACCTGTAGATTCAATCCTGTCTATTGAGGATGGTTAGAAAAAAGTTCGTAATTTGAAATATTTATCTCTTAGATAGAATTGACAATATTTGAAATATAGTTTTTATAATTTCTCAGTAGCATAGTTTGAAGTTTTTCGAAATGACCATAAATTTAACCACTAATCTTTCATAAATAATCAAAAATCAGATCAAATAAAAATGGGTCTTTAAAAATTTAAACTATTTTCTTAATAATTTTATTTGTCCTTTCAACAAAACTTTATTAAATTTTATACTATAACTTTTTTACTATCTTCATTGTATTATGTCCTGGAGATTGTAAAATTATATTTTACTCACTAAACAACAATGATTTTTATTTATATATATATAGATATACATAAACAAAATGAAACATAATGTCATCCTTGTTTATATCACATAATACTAGTCCTTATAAACTTTACCACACTTTTATAACCCACAATTTAATATTGTGCAGAGAAGGACTTAATATCAGGATATCATCATTATATTTTTCGGATTTATATTTCATTTCAATGTTTTTTTTTGTTGTTGTTAAGGTTTTTTGTTATCTTCTTGCACAAAAAAATAAATAAAATAAACATTAAAATGATTTTTTTTATTGCTTTAGATTCCAATTGCATTATATTTTATGTAATATCAAATTTTCGGAAATAGGTTAATCTATAAATCGAAATAAATCCAAAATGGAAATACAATATATTTTCATTTGATCAGATTTAAAATTATTTTAACTATTTCATTAAAAATTGTACAGCAAAATTATTCTGCAACATACGTTACTGTGGTGGTTATATGTACACCTACCAGTTTAGGTCGAAAGTGGAAAAGTTATTTAGAAATATTAAATATTGATTATCAGAAATTTAGTTAAATTGAATTGACAGTTTTGACATTGAAGCAAATGGTCTACGGAGGTACGGTTACTGGCGATTTAACCCCGTCATGATTTTATTAAGTATGATTATTTCTTAATATTTGCTTATGGTTAGGTTAGCAAATGTTTAATTATAAGATGAATTTACGATTAAATAAATCATTTTTAATGTACACATATGATATATCTATATGGAAATATGTTACAGTAATTTATTTGAAATAGTCATTTATTATTACTACTTAAAAAATGGCTTCCTTATGAATTGTTCAAATAATTGTTCATAGTTGTTGTCCTCTTTGCATATTAAATTTAAGATAGTGACATGGAATAAAAATAAATTTTACTTCAATCCCAACCAATTACAAGAAAGGGAATGAAAAATTAAACCCAAGTTTACTAACCCGAATTCGTCACTTCGTATAATTATTTCTATTTTGATATTTATTCTTAAATTCCAACAATATTGAAACACAAATAGTATCTCATATGCAACCAATTAATTTATTTCAATCAAATCAGTGTAACATGTACCATTCAACCAACAAAGATGATATGGGTTCAATTCACGCTGAAAACACTGGTCTGACATGTTACATATTTACACTTTACCACCTTTACATAAAACACAATTAAATCAAATACCAATCATAGTTCTCTATAAAAATAACAATTTTATATAATTTCAGTAATAATACTATAAGTCAGACCCCCTGCACTTTATTCAGTTTTCAACAACAATAAAAAAAACTCTTAACGATTCTTATAAATTATAATAACAATAAAAAAAAATTATTTCAAACTTTGATATTTCGAGTGGCAACAATTTCATCTTCAATGCATTTAAATATTCAACAAGTTGTCCGCAGTGTAGTAGCATTAAAAAGATATTTTCTCACTCGTATGCACATTAGAAACAATTTATGAAATATAATTGAAAAAAAAAACATAATTACATATTTAAATATTGATTATTTTTTTATATAGTTTTTCCATTTTTCATTTCAGGTTTCAAAATGACCGCATCTAAGCCATTGGTACTAAGCAACAAAACTATTTTTTTTTTTTGTGTTTAATTTTTTTTTTAATGTAAAATATATAAAATACAGTTAAAACATAAATATAAAATTAAAATTATGTAATTTGTAATTTAAAATAATAAAAAAAAAATGTTTATATAAAAAGAAAAAATTGATAAGAAAAAACATAGCACAATTAAATTAATTTAAGGATAAAATTATAATTAAAACAAAAAAAAAAAAAAATTATGAAACAAATAAATTTTTATTATATTTTTATTTAGTTTATGTATTTGTAAAGTTTTAATTTTTAAGTGTTATATTTGTACTCAAATTAAAATTTAAGCAACATTAATTATGTAATTATATGTACAACAAAAAATGGGTTTAACAAAAAAAAAATATAAAAAAATGATTGAAAAAAAAGTACATTTTAAATAAAAAATATTTTAAATTTTATTGTTTTTTGTTCTTATTTTTATTTTGTTTTAATTTATTTGTTAATTGAAGAAGATATTTTAGGCTTGTTTTTCAGTTCATTAATTAGATACAGCTGGAGCTATTTTTTATGTAACTGTTAACCTATGTGATTTTCAATAGAGGCTAACTGGGGCTATTTCAAACTGATATTCGAAATTGTAAATAAAAATATAATTAACATTATTTTACCTGATTGAAAATCAAATCGGCTAACAGCTACATAAAAACAGCTTCCAGCCGTTTCCTAATCAAGTAAACCAGTTTTAATTTATAATTATTTAAAATAGATTTAAATATTGCATTGATATTTTTAGCATTTTCAAATCAAATTTATTTATTTTTTAAACACATATTTCCACAATTCAAATATAATTGCATAACTATAAGAATAAATTATAATTCTATAATGTAATTTCTCTTGTTTTTAGTAAGTATTTATAAAATTCATATTATTCATTTTGTAATTTATAAATAAATAACGATTAAAAAGAGAAAAAACGCTTTAAAAAAAAGAACCAATTTGCTAGGAAAATATTTTTTTTGGAAGAAGACCAATTTGATTTTAAAAAAAACAGGCTAATTTGATTTGAAAATGTTAGAAATAAAAATATTATAAAGAATTATTCTAAATATTTAAAATTCATCCTTTTTATCGTCACTTACACGGTTTAAAAACCGTAACAGTTTCAGACAATGTTAACGTTTAATGAACTGAAAAACGAACTTTTTACAAATTTTAATAATTTATTTTGAATACGATTATCATTTTAAAAAATTGAAATTTTAATAATATTGTAGTTCTCTGTTAAAAATGAAAATGAAATTATTTATTAGATAAATTTGAAATTATATATCTCAAAGACACGAATACACAACCCTAAAAAAAGATGTGATTAGGCATAAAATTATAAATTTACAATTTAAACAATTAAAAATAGACAGAAAATCAAAACAGGAAAATAGCTCAATAAAATAATTGTATATATTTAGAAGTGATTTTTTGAATTAGGCTTATTTGTTGTGCATATTTCTAGAATAACTAACTCTGTTCAAATTGTTCAAAAAAATTAAGTCAATTTTAGGTATTATGCTGAATCCTGGGACTTTGTATATATTATATATATAAAATACTAAGATATATTTTAAAAATTCAAATTTATTATATAAAACCAAATAAAAATTGACCATAAAGGAAATTTTCCAAAATAATATTAATAAAATATTTATTAGCAATAAAATTTTACGTAAAAAATGCACGACGACAATGAATATTAATAAATTTGTAATATTATTATTTAAATTCAGTTTAAGAGCCAACATATTCTTTGTAAAATATTAAAAAGTTTTAAACATAAAATTTGTTACTTTTAAAAGATCTAAACATTAAAAATAAAAAAGCCATTTTAAATAAAATAAGCACAAAAATATCTTCTTTTTTAAAAAATTAAATTTTTCAGTAATTTAATAAATTTTGGGATATTCACTACATAAAAAATACTATCTTATTAGAATTACTAGATACTAGCCATGACTTACCAATAAAAAAATCTTATTAATTAATATTAAAATATTTCTATATAAATTTTTCAAATTTCAAATTTCAAAATATTTACGTAAAACAACCAATAAATTTAATTTTAATAAATCTAAATTAATATATAATTAATTGTCTATTATTATGTAATAAAACTCCAGAAATTTAACTATAAAAATAATAAATTAGGAAATAAATATAAATATTAAATGCTAAATGTTGATTATAAAAATTAAAATTTGTAAATAAATTATAGATTTCGATTAGTAAATGTAAAACTATATTATGTAATATATAAATAAATTGAAATTATAAAACAAATTATTTTTTAAATTTTTGTTAAACATTTTTTATTTAATTTTGCAAAAAATTGTAATTTTTATTATTATATACATTTATTATTAAATAGTTGTGAATTTATTAATTATGGAAATTTTAGAAATAAAAAATATATATTATTATATTGTTTTATTAGTTACAAATTGAAATTAAATTGTATTTTATCATAATCAATCTTAAAAGACCATTTTGCACAGAGCGTTCAAGTGTTTGGATGTTATCTTTATAAATATACCCTTTGCATAAATTTCGTTATTCGGTATTGAAAAATTATTAATAATACCCGATTTCAGTTCAAGCTTAACTAAACCGATTGTTTGACTTAAGCATAAAATTTTAAGTTACTAACTTGGTTTCTCCATTAAAGTATTGCACAAGTTTAGCTAAACTAAAAAATGTAAAAAATGGTGGAAAAGGAAATTATGACAGACATTTCAGATATTTTTTAATGACTTTTAAAATGTATATGAATTTATTTTCACTTTGTGTGTGTGTGTCAATATATAAACTCATAATAAAAAATATCAAAGTGAAGCTATCCCGCTTAAGTTAATCTCACTTATAATCTACCGATTAAGTTAAACTTCACTTTAAAAAAGTCTTATCTTTAAACTTGCACTGAGGGACCAGCAAATAAGATAAACCGATGATTAAGCACTGGCAAAGAAATCGAGCATAAGACTAAAAATACTTTAAAAACATTCTATATAAGTATTTCTTATCGAATGTGATTTTTCCGCACTAAAATGTCAGAAATAATTGGGAGCTATATAAAAGATTTGAATGAAAAAAAAAAAAAAAAATGGAAAACGAATACTCCATTTTTGGCAAACTTATGCCAAAAATGGAGGACTGTTATTAAAAAAATGGACTATAAAATGTCAACTACATGATTACATTAAGTCTCTAAACTAAAACAATTTTTCTGATTGAAAATACTAATAAAAAAAACTTTACATTAGTATTGCTTAATTTATGAATGATTAAATAATTTATAATATCATGATCATGACTATTGCTCGTTAACTCCAACTAATCTAGCGATGCTAAATTAGAATCATCTATATGAGTTTAAATTGAATGAGTTCAAACTAATCTTTCTTCTTCAGTTTAATGAAACTCAAAATCAGTATTTATGTAAAATGATTCTTAGTTACATAATTATACAATTAATATTTTCTTTAAAATATTATTATTGTAAATTATTGATGAAAAATTGCATATTTTAAGTATAAAAAAATACTTATTTGCTGTAAGCTTTCTGCATCTCATCCCCCATTATCTTTTTAGTACAATAACTGATATCACACAAACCTGCATTTGAATAATATCTTATGAAGCATTTTGACAAATTGGCACCTTTTTTTATTTGATAAAACCGCACGTTATTTATGTAGTTTCCAAACAACGTAGAATTTTTTTATAGGTAGTTTTAAATGGCATTTAATTACCAATCTAACGACATACTTAAGCTACCTCAAACCGGACCTTAAAAATGGAATGTAACGGAAAATGTACATTTACTTCAAATACTACCACAAATATCACCGATTAATTATTTAGTGTACAGCCCTTTATATTCTAACCAATTGTAGATTTCGTTTTAAAGGACTGCTTAGTAAATTGTATTTATTAAAATATAAATCAATTATAAAACATTTATTACCAGGATTTGAATGTAACCGTTTTCCAAAACTCGTAATTTACCTCATTTAGGTACACAATAATTATTACTAGCACATTCAGAATAACAACAATTATCAAATTCAAATTAAATATCATGCGGATGAGTCAAAAGTATTAGTCCTTACATATCCTTTATAACAGGGGTCGGCAAATGGTCGATCGCGATCGACCGGTAGATCGCGAACGAATTCGACGTCGATCGCGGAATACTTGAAGAATTTTTTTTCTGTGTGTATAAAAATATTTTTTTTTAATTTAAAATTTTTCTGACTAAATATTTTTTTTAAATTTCAAATTTTTCAAAAAGTTACGTTAAAAATTTTTTTGCATTTAAAATTTTTCTTACTAAATTTTTTTTTTTTAAATATCAAATTTCAAAAAGTTACGTTCACAATTTTAGATTATAGTAGGCTTGTGTTTTTGTTCTTAAAAAAAGTAAACGAGATTAATGTTTCAGTTTTAAGTACAATGTTAAAGAGTGCGTCGAGAATTTAATTTAAAACGAATTTATTATATAAAATTATTAAAAAAAAATTGTTAAAATGAGTGAGGGTGGAACCGTGGCGAAAAAAAGAAAAAACTATCATTTTCATGAAGAATGGGAGTTAGAGTTTTTTTTTATATATGTTAACAATAAATGTATTTGCTTAATTTGCAACTCCAGCGTTGCAATATGTAAAAGAGGAAACCTTGAAAGACATTTCAACACGAAACATGAAAATGAAAACACAAGGTTTCCTCTTAATAGTGAAATCAGAAAGAAGAAGGTTGAGGCTCTGAAAAAAAGTCTTAATCATCAACAAACTTTCTTCAAAAAGCAAGCTGGCAAAAATGAAGCGGCTACTCTAGCATCTTTTCGTGTCTGCAAAGTTTTGGCTATTAGAAAAAAACCATTTGAAGATGGTGAATATTTAAAACAAGCATTCTTAGAAGCTGGCGATTCTTTGTTCGACGATTTTAAAAACAAATCTGACATTATGACAGCTATAGCTTCACTTCAATTATCAGCTAAAACTGTCACGCGCCGTGTAGACTCGATGGCTTCTGATACATTTGTTCAGTTAAAAACCGATCTAGATACTTGCTCTTATTTTTCGATGCAACTTGACGAAAGTTTAGATGTGGTTGATAAAGCTCAGTTGGCTATTTTTGTGCGTATGGTGTTTAACACTTTCGACGTGAGAGAAGAACTTTTAAAAATATTAACCCTTGAAGGACATACATGTGGCCAGGATATTTATCAAATCGTTAAGGATTTCATAAATGAAAATAATATATCTTTGGATAAATTGGTAAGTATCACTACTGATGGAGCTCCAGCATTAACTGGTATGCATAAAGGTTTTATTGCATTATGTAAAAAAGATCAAATATATCCTGAATTCATAAGTTATCACTGTATAATACATCAGCAAGCCCTTTGTGCTAAATTTTTGAACATGAATTCTGTTATGAAACTTGTAGTCAAAATAATTAATTCTATAAGAGGAAAAGCATTGCAAAGACGGTTATTTAAAGGACTAACCGACGAGCTCGATTGTCAATATGGTGATCTGTTATTACATACAGAAGTTCGTTGGCTAAGTAAGGGAAAAATTTTAAAGCGTTTTAGAGAATTGTTACCACAAATAAGTTTATTTTTGGAAGGACGTCATCAGGAGCTAAGCAATGTTTCATGGCTTAGAGATCTTGCATTTCTTACTGATATTACGGCGAAGTTAAATGACTTGAATGTAGATCTGCAAGGGAAAGATAAAAATATAATGCACATGATAAGTGCAGTGCAATGTTTTAGCCAAAAATTAATCTTGTGGAAAATGAACCTAATAGAAAATGATTTAAAACACTTTCCTAATTTAAAAGAAGAGGTTAATAATAGTTCAACTCCTTTTTCCTGTGAGAGTTATTTACCAATTGTTAGTAGTTTAATAGAAGAGTTTGAAAAACGCTTCGCAGATTTCCGCAAGATCGAACCAATTGTGAAATTTATTATGTATCCATTCGTAAATATTAATATCGAAACACTCTCGGAAGTTATTTGTAACCAATTTGGATACGATAAAGCACAGCTAGAGATGGAATTAATTTCAATACAAAATGATATAGAGTTGAGTTGCGAATTTTCTAAAAATCAATTAGAATTTTGGAGCCATGTAACACCAAATCAGTATCAGCTTTTAAGAGATGTTGCATTAAAAATATCTTGCCTCTTTGGATCAACGTACTTATGTGAATCCGTATTTTCAAATATGAAATTCATAAAGAATAAATATCGAACAAAACTCACCAATGAAAATCTGGATAATTGTTTAAGATTGGCTGTTACAAACTATTCTCCCGATATGAAGAAACTATTGGATGAAAAACAATTCCATTCATCACATTAATTGTTTTAATAAATATTATATTTATAAATAAATATTGTATTTTTTTTTTTAAATAAGAGGTCGATCTTGAAGCCACATGATTTTAAAAAGTAGCTCTGGCCATGGAAAAGTTTGCCGACCCCTGCTTTATAATATAAATCTTACTAAACTGAATTTAAAAAAGCATATGTACATAATAATAGTTTAAAAGCTTTAGAGAAAGCTTCAATAACTTTTCAGCCATCTTTCGTAATTATTTGTTTGTATTTAAAGCATACTGATAAGGTTACAAACTAAAGCTTTTTTATTAAGACTCAAACCTAAAAAGCATAAGAAGCATTGTATTTGTAGGTATCCTTGGATATTTCAATTTCATTTTTTGGTACTGATTATGCTTCATTTGAAAATTTACTTTTATAAATATATGTATTATAAATTTAAAATTTATTTATTTGTATAAATTATTAACATTTCAAATTTCATGAAATTAGGTATAAATTAGGTATAAACTTTGTTATCTGGCTAAGCTAGAATTGAACAAATTTCAGTCAAATTCTGATAAATCACTATCAAAATATATGCATGCATACAACAACAGTTCATATTTCAATTAAAATACTATGCACTAATGAAATGTATTTGAATCAAAACAAAATCTGGTGATTGGTAAAACTGCAATTTAAACTTTTTTTAAAAAATAATAATTAGAAATTACTGTTTTTACGGAGCGATTTTCAATTATTCGAGATTAGAATGACGACTTAATCACTAATTTGGTCGCTTTTGTAGTTCTTTGCGTATATTAAGTCATAAAGTACCTACCAAAGATTTGGGATGCGCAGCAAGTGCGATCAATTTCTCTTAGCGTTTAGAGTTAAACTTATACAATGATTTCTCATTTAGAACATTTATAAATATCATTCTATTAGTAGAATGGCTATCGAAGTTACAATATTAGTACCTTTGAGAGCTATTGCCTCCATTATCTTTCAATGTTCTGATGACAAATATTTTTCATGAAATTTTATTGACATCTATCAGCAGATTAAAATTTACAGAAATGTTTCGCAATCATTTTCATTGTCTATTTTCTAATTTAATAAAAAAAAGATTTCAAAGATTTTCTTTCATGTTTTTATTGGTCTCTTTGAAAACTAGTAAATAGCGGAACGATTACACAATGTTGTCAAACCTTCTATCGCGACTTTTCACTAATTTTCAATTTGCGAAAATTACTACATTTAAAATATTTGTGAATAGCTAAATTTCATGAAAAAAAAATTAAGATTAAATATCATAAAAAAAACTGTAACATATCGCTTCCTTGTTTTTTCCTTCAATTAGCCTTATTATCTATTTTTGGACATTGACTGAATGGAATGGATGAATAAACAGATAAGAAAATCTATGAAGAATTCACGCACTCACCACTCAGACCCGAATTATTCTTATTGATACTGTGCCACCTGTTGTAATAAGGATTTTTAATAATTTTGGTTTGAAAATAATTATTATTTTTTATTCGTATTAGGAACTTGCAAAAATCCCGATAGGATCATAATGGATTAAACGAGATCTCTGGTATTGGATCTTTCGACTGCTCCACACCCTTTTCAACCTAACTAAAAACAAATTATTTAAATAAAATTAATTATTTTGATTATTTTCCAAATATACTAAATATATATACTAAAATAGTATATACAAATTTTAAACTGGGAAACTAATACAATCACAGTTTTAAAAACTAATATATTTACATATTTACATATTGCTTTTTTTGATTGTAACAAAAAGCCGACAGACGAAACGCAACAATTTGCTCCATAAAAATTATATATATATATGTATATATACAAATATATAATATATGTAATCATCTCATCCTATTTCACCTAAGAAGGATATTATGTTGCTCTATTTCTTGTCTACTTGTTGTTACTTTACCTACATATACATGTTTAATTCTATATAATTGAAATATACACAAATACATATACAAACTAATACATAAATATGTTCTGTTTAACAAACATTTTGATTTTATAAAGCTCTCTTTTAAATAAAAGCTTTCTACTTTTGCACAGGACATTACGAAATATTGAGCATAAAATTCATTTTGTTGTTAGATACAAATTAATATTGTTGTTGTTTTTTTTTTTTACGAGTTAGGTAAACCAAATCTCATATATAAAAGGGACACTCTAATATCAGGAACGTCTTATTCGAAATTTGAGTTTCAATTGCCGGATTGGGAATACACGGACGAATATTATAACTTACAAACAAAAAATAAAATAGATAATCTTTATTCAACAAAAACATAAAAAAATCTTTGTATTGAAATTGAAAAAACAAAAAAAAAAAAAAAAAAAAAATTTATTATTATAATGACAAAAAGATACCAGCTGAAAAGGATTCAATTCTAAAATTATTCGTATTTATGTATTTTTTATATAAAAATTGTGTGAAACGCAAATTAATAATTCATTAAAAATAATTCAATTGAAAATATAATTACAATTAATTATAAAATTAATTTAAATTAATAAAATTAATGATAATTATATTAATTCGAAAATATACGAAACAAGTGTAAATTTTAAAAATTTTGCGTATTTTTAATTTTTGGACAATACAAAATAATAAATATAATAATAAATTACATTAAATCGAAAATTATAAAAGAAATTATTTAAAATTTGTTAAAATTGAATTTTTGTATTTTACATAAATTATTTTAATAACATAAAATACAATTTATTAAGAAAACACATAATTGGCAGTCATGATAAGTAAGTATATTTATTGAATTAATATTATATATATTTGTATGAAAATCTTGTGTAAATGTATATAAAATTGTATAATATTTATTTGAAAAATCATCCATTTGGTATACATACCAAGAGAAAATCATTATTTTATATAAAACATACAATTTTAATATAAAAAAAAAATTGTATAATTTTCATAATTTTTCGTTTCTTTTATACTTGTCAAAATAATAGTAATTTACAATTTATTTACATCCTTTTTGTATATTATATCCTTTTTCAATTTCTTTAAAAAAAAAAATGTATTCATTGAATTTCCATATATATTTCGAAAAAAAAAAACTCACATAAAATTATTATCATTTAATCTTAATTGTACTTCAATTTAGAGTTGTAAAAAAAAGGATATTCAACAAGCAGCTTTTTTATATACGTTGTACGAGATTCTTACTAGTGATAAGCCTTTTTTATATACATAAATATTATATTTCTATACTAATATATTTCATTTACTCAATACTATGATAACAATTTTTTTATACATTTTATATACAAAGGAAAAAGGATATATATTTTATATACGTTATACACAGTTTGACTCTGAAATAAAATGTATAAGTTTATTTACAGATTGTTCATTTTTATACAAAATAATTATTATATACCTGAAATTCGATATTTTTAAAATATATTTTGTACTGTGATAATACAAAATCATCCTGTATAATCCTGTATAATCCTATATAAAGAAGAAAAAAAACTTTCCAATTCGTTCTACAGACTGTCAGTACATTGATAATTTAAAAAAAGGAATTGCAAGTAAAATACCAAGTTAAGAATTATTTTATATAAACATTTTATTACTATCCTTTTCATATATATGTATTTGTAATGATAAATAAAAATTATATGTATTTTTGTGTTTGTGTAATTTCGGGATGTTCTTATGTATATGCAAAAATGATGTATAGTTTTTTTTTTATGTGAAGAAGTAACAAGTTATAATAAAAAATAACCTAAAAATTAAGTCTTAAGTTAAAGTATAATAAATATTTATAGGATATTAGTAAAAATTTACTATAATTTAATTTTTATATTTATTAAAAAATGCATTAGATTTTTATTTTTTTTTTTTTTTTTTTGATAAAATAAGGATTATTTTAATAAAAATTATATATAAATTAATATACCGATTAGAATTTTGTTAAAAGTACTTTTAATTTACTTATAATTTCCAAATAAGTTTTATTTGAAATTAAAAATTAAAAAAAATATAAATTAATTTAAATTAATATAATCCTTGAAAATATTTTTTTAGTTCTACTTTAATATATAATTTTAAAATATAACATATAATTTTTATATGTGTCTAATTAAAAATGGTTATAAGTGAAATTAATAATATCCTTGTTGTATAGTTAAACATAATGTAATTATTATTAAAATCCTGTTTTTCATAGTTCAAGTAGTCAAGTTAAATTTCAAGCAAACTGACAGTTGAAGTATTGATTAAATATATAAATTAAGTTTTTCAATGTTCAGTTAAAGTTACCATTAATTAAAATAGTATACGTAACTTAAGTGAAGGCATAGTTTTGAATCATTTCTGAACTCCCATTTTTCTATGGTAGATTTTTTCTATGGTAATTGAAGCCATTATTCCAGTTAAGTTTTATTTATAACTGAGTTATGTTAACATAAATTTTGATTACTTGTTAAAATACAAATTACTATAGATTGTATTGGTATCAACGAATAAATTACAATTTTGAAAGTATGCCAATGCTCTCAAAAATTTATAATTATAAATATTGTAGTATGTAATCATAAAAAAAATCAATTCTAATGTAAAAATTAAAATATAATTTATGTACTAATTTAAGTATATTGTAAAGCTAGGACCACAGTGCCACCGACACCGTGGCGGTTGTCTGAATAGCACAGTTTTATACCTAAGCAATAACAATACTCAACGTTGACGGTGTCCTAGAAATATTTTTACTATTTTTATTACATTTTATATATTTCCAAACAAAACTTTAAATATTTTTTCACAGTTTATTCTAGTTTTAAATTAAGATATCTCATAGTTAAGCAAAAATGTCAATATATCTAAACTAGTCAAAATATCTAGAGTAGTCAAAAATTCTAAAATAAAATTAAAGATTTTCTTAAAATTAATAAATCATTTTTAATTCAAAATATATACATCAAAATTCGGACATTTGAAGTACCTAAAACCCATATATCATTTTTAATATAATCATAATTTATTTAAAGAAATTGAAATACGAACTTCATTTCGAAACTATTTAAAAAATATCATTAATTATGACAATGGGGACGTTTATTATGAAATTTAATATGAGTATTAATTTCATAATTAATAATCATAAATATTTATTATTTCACTTTTTTATGCTTATGTTTACATGTATTAATTAATATTATCAATTTTCAATATTCTTATACTAAAAATAAAAATCTATAATAATAATATGAATATTATAAAATAATTTCTTATTTAACTTTATTCATCGCCACCATATTTTTACTATTCTATACTCTATATATTTAACCTAACATTTATCTTTCAAGGTTAATATAATACTTTAAGATTTATATTTTTATTATTATCATATCTCATAAAATGAAATTAATCTATGAAAATCGAATCCCAATACCACCTATACACGATTACCAATAATAAAAAATTTATAGATTATTTTTGCTGCTCGAAAAAGTTTATTCAATTTTATTATATCAGATACATTAAAATGAATAAATATAAAAGAAATATTATATAACCAACCAAATCGCTATATTATCATAAATATTTAATTTCAAATAATATTATTAGGCATTGAACTTATGATAAAAATTTATATATTTTATATATAAATATAAATATAATTTTTATCATAATTTCATAATTTATGTTCCAAATGGTTTTCAAAAAAAAAAAGTTTCTATAATATAATAAATTACAAAAAATATATTTGACGTCTTACTTGGTTAATTATTGCTATACATTTACCAAATTGTTGGTATACCATTATTGTGGGTATATCAATTTATATATAACGTTGATGGAACTCTATAAAGAAAATCTAATTTTTCTTACAAAACCATTAATTAAAATTAAATGAAAATTGTACACTAGCACAACAATTGAACACAAGAACCCATGAACAAAATGATTGTAGGTTATAATCGTTGAGTATATAATACAAGGAAAAGGATTTTCCATCTATAAGTTGTGGTTGTGTCATTTATTTTGAAAGCTCTTTTGCATGATAAGTGACCCAGACTTATGTCAGGTTATCCAGACTCACGTAGTCAATTAGTTGTCAAAATAAGAGATTTTTATTTTGAATGTTTTAATATAATAAATACGTTAAATTTGCAATTATCTTAAAAACCATTTCTTGCAAATATAAAAATGATGTAGATATAGATAGGTCACGCGATGTACGAATCATTTGATAAAATAAACAAATAAAATAAAATAAATTATATTACAATAAAAAACTTAATAAATAAAGCGTAAAGGTGTAAATTATTCATGGTACTTCAATGTAATTCACGGTACTTCATTGAAGTATCAAAATATTTCTAAGTAATTCTTTGAAGTTAAGCAATTCAAAATATTGCAAAGTGCTTCACCATAAAAATGTGAAGTATTTGTAATGTAGTAAAGTAATTCAAAAATTTCATTACATTTGGTGTAATGCATTTAGGAGTAATTAAAAATTTAAGTATATAGTTATTTTTTGGAAATTATTGTAGTATTTATTAGCCTTACTGGATAATCCTACTGCATTACTTGTTTATAATGCAATATTTAATAACTCTGTAAATATTGCATCTGAGATCGGTTACCCAGTCAGCTCGATCAAAAGACTGTTTAAACTATGGCTAGTAGAACAAAACAGGTTAGAATGGGTTGCGCTGAACAGTTGTCTTCACACAAAACTGTTCTGGAGTAACCCGAACGTTAGACAATCAAGAAGTATACCTATCCGCCTATCCCCCGATTTACACGGTTTCACTTTTACACGGTTTTAAAAAAAAAAAAAAACGGTAACAAAACGGTAACAAAATTTATATATTGTGACATGACTATAAAAAATAACAAAAACGGGGAATTCCCAAAAATGCAGCATATACATTGAGTTAACATTTCACAATAGCTTTCATATTACATAATTAGTTCAGTCTATGGTCGAAAGCAAAAGCGTGCAAATCGTTGAGGTTTTTCTTATAATTTTTCAAAATACTTTTTCAAAATAATTAAATATTAGTTTATTTACACAATCAGTAGTGTTAAAAAAATTATTTTTATTACAATTTTGAAATTTGGAATAATTACTTACATACATATAAGCGTAAGTAATAATTCATAATTTTTGAACCACTTTTATTAATTCGGTGTAAACGTTTAATAGGTTTATGATGTTTTAATATTCATTTTTAATTTCCGTTTTAACAAATGATTTTTTCATTTACCATTAAATAAATGAATCATTTTTAATTTCTGTGTAAATAAATATCTAAATTATACACATTTGATCGTTTTTTCGATTTACACGGTTTTTCATATTAAAAACAAAAATTTCGGTTTACACGGTTTTCTGAGGAACCAATCTTCCGTGTAAATCGGGGGATAGGTGTATTCTGAATATGACCAAACCAATCCTCAGATTATATACAGGAACTGTCACGGGGCATTTACTATTACGTAAACATGCCGGGCGACTCAGACTGACAACTGAAACCGCTTGTAGAGGCTGTTTTGAAGATGATGAGACAATTGAGCATCTTTAACTGTCCTTATGTGTGCAATAAAAGATTAAAAATTGTCGGTTCTTATTTTGTAGGAAGAAATTTAACAGAATTAAACAGTGAAAAACCTGCTAAGTTGTCAAACTTTATAAAGGAAGTGGGATGGCACGATTCGTGGTGAGAAATGGTCAACGTTTCGTAAGGGGGTACAACGGACCGTACGGTCTAGGTACGTGGTTTGGCCGCTTCCATTCCCCTCGTCTCAAACCAACCAAGCAATAAATAACTCTGTTCACATGTTATGGTCAGTAAATTAATTATATTTCATTTAATTTTAAACTTTGTATAAGAACAACACTTTACATAGTTGTAAAATTCATAATATTTAATATTTCCATAAATACAAAACAAATTTTATGTAATTAATAAAGTAATAATTTAAATTTTAATTAAATTTTAAATAAAATACAAATGAATAAATTCTTTAATATAGTATTAAAAAAATACAATTATAATACATTATTTTTATATATAATAAATAATTGAATGGTTGTATAACAATTTTTAATTATTGAATAAAGTTTATATTAATTAAATTACAGGTATTTGGTATAATAGTGAAAATAAGGATTGGGTACGAGTAGCTGGCCGATAGTACCCGTTGTACCCTGTTAAAGGGCTATATCACCGTAAATCAACATCCTCAACTGTAACGTCTACACAACAACCACACAGCAGTAATCGTAACAGTCAAATAGATAATTCCCATCAACAACAACAACAAACTTCACATCAACAATCATCCCATTCTCATCATCAACAACAACAGCAATCCTCATCATCGTCATCTGTGTTCGATAACATAAATACATTATCACCAGGAACTTCAACAATGGTGAAAAGAGAAATACGTCGTTGTGCAACAGCACCAAAATCCCATGATTCTAGTGGCGGTAAGTAAATTACAAAAAAAAAAAAATATTTGAAAAGAAATTTGTTAAATACATTTCGCCCCTTTTGTGTCAAAAATAATTTTAGGATAAATACCGAAATGCAGGCAAAATATTTCGATAATTCTGATTGAAATTTAATTTTATATAAATATTATATCAGAAATAAATTTAACCCAAAAATATTTGAATTATGAACCATTTTACTAAATTCTTTTATGTACAGTTTTCTTTCAACCATAAATTTGTATATCTAAAAATTCATTTTGCAAATAGTAAATGTGAATTTTGAACACAAATCATTTACACGTTATATAAATTAATTAAAAATTATTGCTTAACTTATGAGCTACATTGACATATAGTATCATAGAATTAATTTTCATTGTGGCTAATATAAAATTAATAATGAAAATTTTCAACATTGATTAATTGTCCATTTTTGATTATGTAAATATTTAAACAAATTTTTATGTTTTGAATAAAATGGTCTAATCGATTCTCCTGGAATGTCTTTAATTTGATAGTTTTAACCTTTATTTACTTTAATTGTTATTGAATTCCATAATGTTAAGTAAACATTGAATACAATACTATAATGAAGATACAAATTCACATATTAAATACATTCTACAATATAGCCGAATTATATTATTCAGAAAATTATTTTCATTACAGTAAAAATACATAAATTTATATTAAGAAAAAGATTATATTGCAAAAATGATTAAATTATCAAATATAATTAATTTATTTAATACATAATAACTATTTTAAGACCTACTTCCTAGTTAAAAATTTTATTATATTATTGACACATTAAATTATATTTTAAAAATATTTTCACAAAATTTAGAGTAATTAGTAGAAAATTTAGTGGAATTAAAATAATATGTTTTCAGTAATTAGTGTTTTCCAGGACCGTAATGTAGACAGTATTTTAATCCTAATTTTTATGGTTTTTCCAATTTATTAAAAATTTACTATATTAATATACATTGTAAAAATAAACCTAGCTAGACCAAAGAACAGATTTAAGTTATTGAAGTAATAACTTCTACATATAGTAATAATTATTCAAATTGGTGCATAAGTTTGAAAGTTATCCGTAAACATAAATATAAAAAAAAATTGCATATCGAATTGCGAACGAAATTCGAATGAATTGCGAACGCTTAAAAAGTGTAACCATTTTTCGTTTTTTTTTTTTTTTAAATAATGATTCTTGAATTTGCATCTTAGAGTATGGGCTACATTGCATCGATCAGTTCGATACCAATTCGTTCAGTAATGTTCAAATTTGATGTCTTTATATATTTTGTATGGAAAATCAATTGAGTTGATACATAGATACGATTGAAATCGAATCGAATCGGAGCGATAAAGTTCAAACTGAAGTTAATGTCAAGAGAAATTAAATTTGACAGATTCAAAAAAATAATAATATGTGATTTAATCGGTAGCTATGTGTCCAGTCATCTTAACTAGACGATTGGCTACTATACGAATCGGTACTATATAGCCCACTCTTAACTTTGAAATTAGCAAAATCGTTTGGCTGAACGAAGAATATTATTCAATCCGATATAATTAAATTTTCGAAATACTAGATCATACAAATCTCGCAATTTTTTGAAAAATAAACTTTTATGTCAAGGATACTTGGAAATAAATATGTCATTTTACAGGACATAAGTTATCCATTTTCTTATTGATTTGAAAGTTCCATAATTTTTGGTATAAATATTATAGGTATACAAAATTAGTAATTTTTTAAATTTTATATTACTATAAAGTAAAGAGCATTCCAAAAAAAATTAAAGTTCATATTAAAAAAATATCCTTTTTCTGGGCTACAAATTCTATTTAAAAAAAAAAACTAATAAATTTAATTTTTTCCATACTTAGCAGCATGTTACTACACTTATTTCAAAAAAAAATGGCTATATCTCCTTTTAAATAATTTAATCACGATTTAGTGCTGTAAATTTCCATGTGATTTTATTTCTTATGTTAAATTTCGTTTAATTATTTTAATAATAATTCACACGTTTCTTCTTAGTCGTATTTAATTCCCACTAAAAAGTATAATTTATTATCTAATTTCATTGTAACTTTGACTTATTTCCTACTAGGCGTGGAGTTATTTCACACGAAATTATTACCACGTACTGTTTTTAATTCATAGTGACGTTATAGTTCATTACATAGAGATCAACTTTATATGCAAAATTTTAATTTGTTTTTTATTTATGAAATAAAATTTAAATAAATAAATTATAAATTATATATATAAAAAAAGAAAATTTATTAATATTCTCTACTACATAATTTTGTGTAGTCTAATAAATAATTATAATAAAAGCAAAAATAAAAAATCTAATTTACATAAATATAATTAAATATGAAAATTATAATAAAAAATAATTATCACCATATTGTAAAAAATAAACACAAATAAAAATAAAATTTTCCAATTTCTTTTTTTTTTTTTTTCATTTTTCAATTATTAAGGAACTGTTTTTCAAAAACTTTTTTTTTCAAATTTTTTTATATTTGTTATAAATGTTAAACAACTAAAAGACTTTTCAGACAACATATGTTTTGAGTTTTCTCTATAATAAATATACAAAATTAAAAAAATAATCATTATAAATGGAAAATAAAAAAATTATGGTGAATAAAAGGAAAACTATAATTGAAATATACAACAGCATAAACATAAAAAAAAAAATGTCTTATTATATAAAACTAATTATTTTTAACTATATACTAAAAAAAAACCATATATGTTGTTAAAAAAAAGTTTTATTCAAAAAATGAATCCGCTTCAGCAATAGCCTTTCTTTGATATTCATCTGCACAAGGATTAATATCCCAAAAGGCACCATGACAACCAATTTCCTCAAAACATTTATAACGTACTTGTAAATTATTTCTTGCACAACATGATACAATTGCCCAAACACATTTAGATGGTTCTTTAGCTCTCAATTCTGATTCAGGAACACCAAAACCATTATTATCTATACACATAAATAAATAATATAAAATTTCAATAAAATGACACAAAATTATATTTTAATTGGATATAAAATATAATAATTAAATTTTTTATATTATTACCTATTCTATTTGTACCACCAGAATTTGCTGGTTCGTGAATTAGTGGTGGAGTTGTAGGTTGACGATTTTTTGTTTGTTGTTGAACTGTGTAATTAATATGTAAAAAAAAATTTATGTATTATTTTAAATATATGATTTTCAATTTGAAATATATAATTTGTAATAATTTAAATATTCTGTAGTTTAATGAATAATTAAATTTTAATTAATTATAATGTAATAAGTAACTTACAATTTACTCTTGGTGGATTTCGATCCCAAACAACTCTATCACGTAATTCAAAATCTGAATCAAAACGAGAACTAAAACCTAATGGAGTATTAGGTAATCTTCTGGTAGGTGATGGCATTGCCACATGTATTAAAGGAGGTGCAGGATTTTTATTCTTCAATGGAACTGAAATAAATTAGAATTGTAGAAAATTTGATAATAATATAAAAAATATTCCTAATAAATAATATTGAATTTAAATTTTGAAATATATTATAAAAATTTTTTTTTTCTATATACTCAAGAGGGATGTTCATTGTATATTTGAATACTCCTGGGGTACAATTTCAAAATACTCCAGGGCTACACCAGAAAATCGATTTTTCCAATAAAATAATATTATTTTCTGATTAAAGACAACATTTCCAAATTATCATAATTATAATATTTATAGTTCAAATTACTTTCATTTTCGGAATTTTCCAATGAAATTCGAAAAAAAAAATCAAAAAGGAGAAGCCTGTCTAATCAAATTTCATATAAATTGCTATCATTACAAATTATGATAATTGATATGTTATATTTAAATACAATATAAATCATAATAGCTTAAGTAGTTGAGTAGATTGATCTCTTATGATTCATACTTAACAAATTATATTATCCAAAATATTTAATTCAATTTTCAATTAAATTCTTCAACTCTTAAATTTTATAATTTTCAATTATTACTTACTTGTATTTTGATTTTCATTTGCTCTATTTGGTTCATCACAATTACAATCCACTCCTTTAACATTATTCAATGGTTTTCTATTATTATTAGTATTAGTATTTCCTCGAATTGGTATTCTACCCCATATAGGTCTGTCATCATCATCATAACCACCACGATTTGTTATACTTACACCAGATGGTTCACTACCATTATTAGGTGTATTAGCTGGCAAATAATATGCGGATGGTGAAAAAGTATTATAGTAATTTCCAGGAATTGAATATCTATAAAATATTTTTTAAAAAAATTACAAAATATTTTAAGGATATTCGTCAATACAAAAAAAAAAAACTTAACAAAATTTTAAACTTACTTTACTAATTTAATTTGTGGTTTTGCTAAATTAGCTAAAATTCGACTATTATGTTCATTAAACCATGGATCATTTGGTGTACCTTGTGAATAATATTCTCTTTCGAATGTAGAACTTATTGCTGGTGGTTGATAATTATAACCAGTTTGACGTTTAATTTTATAATTTTTTTCATCAATTTTAGTTGTTAAATCACGTTTTGAACGTTTTTTAATTTTAATATTTTGTTGTTCATTATTATTTAAAATTTTATTATCTAATAATTTTGTTAAATTATTTTTTAATTTCTCTTCATCTGATAATAAAATAACTTCAATATTATCATCTTCTTTTGAATCATATTTAATATCAACTTTTTCAACTGGATAATAATCAAAATATTGTTTATTTGGATCTAAATATTTACGTGATTTTAGTTTTGTAGATTTTTTTAGATATTTTCCTAAAATATAATTGAAAATATTAAAAATAATTGAATTGATTAATAAAATTATTAGTACATATTTTAATATATATTTTGATACTAACCTTTACGAATTGGATAATATTTAAAATTTCCAGTAAAACTATCTTTATTCAAGCCATTATGTACTTGATATTTTTTCACAAGCTATATAAAAAAAAAAACATATTTAATTTAACAAATAATAATAATTGTAAACCAAAAAAAAAAAAATATCTTACCCCATTTTCATAATCAACATTTGATGGTGGTAATTCAATTTCATTATCAGGCTGTGAATAAACTACTGATGGTACTATTAGAGCAAATATCAGAAAAGTTGAAAATTTGAAAATATTTCTGTTTGTACGGAAATAATTAACATCTGTGACAAAACCATTCATTTTTGTATCTTTTTTTATTTCACGGTGATGTTTATATCTATTGGATTAAATAACAGAGCATAAATATATATATAAGTATAAATATAGGTTTATTAATAAGCTAAAAAAGATATTAAATATTAAGAAAAAAATGAAACATGTTTTATAACATTATTTTTTATGTTGTTGTCTTTATATCTCTAGAAATATTAAAAAATTTATATCATATTTTATGCTATATAGCATAAAATTAAAAAAAAAACATTAAGTAATATTTATTTTAAGTATTTAAAGAAGTTTTACGAAGAAGTTTTCGTTATTAAACTTATTGTTGAAAATATTTCAATATTTAAATTTTGTTTTTCCATATAGAATAAATATACATATAACAAAATGAAATATTTATTAATAATAAAATTTTGTAAGGTAAATGGATAAAATATAAACTATTCTTAATCTTTACTTTAAAGATGCTATGTAAAATGTTCAAAAAGTTGTAGTATTTGTTTTTGTCGAATTTAAAAAACAAAATTATGGAATCATATTTGACATTATTTTATAATTATACAAAATTAATTAATTAAAAAATTATGGAATTGTCAATATTATAATAAAATCTTTGATATTTAAATTTTATGTTTAATATTTGGTATAATTTGATTAGTAATTTATGTACAAAGTGAACGTGACACACTCGAATAATAAGCAGACAATTAGGTAGAAAAAGAGAATATTATTTACTCCTTATTTATAGTTATACCTTATTAGTAATTATATTTCAAACTTATTGTTGATCGATATTGATTGAGTTTCATTCTTCATATATCTCTGATTTCAAATTCGTTTTACAGCTGCCAGCTCAACCGAATCAATTCAATCCAACAAAAAAACTGCTGTCATTACAAATTATGATAATAATGTATGACAGAGTGAAATAAATTAGTATTAAAATTTGAAAATTTTAGTGTAAATTGATGCAGATTTGAACACGAGCGGCCAATA
This sequence comes from Rhamphomyia laevipes, assembly GCA_963920725.1. Lineage (NCBI taxonomy): Eukaryota > Metazoa > Arthropoda > Insecta > Diptera > Empididae > Rhamphomyia > Rhamphomyia laevipes. The sequence continues at coordinate 29,825,296 of OY987257.1, forward strand.
AGTACATCGTGTCCCTAATTATTACTTTTAATTTAATTATAAAAGAATTTATGCAAAAATTTAAAAAAAAAAATCTAAAAACAATAGAAATTTTCTATAATATAAAATATTAAAACTTTTCTAAAAGTATTCAACACTTTCATCAACATCCTTTGGGAATACTAAATTAATTTATCAATAGTTTCTTAACAAGACTTTGAATTTTATTTTAAAAGTGTCTCTAAATAATTATTTTATATAAGCATATACATATTAATAATATACCATATAAATGTATTTAAGTAGTAAAGGAGTTAAATTAAGTCAAAATTCAATTTAAATATAAAATATTTTCATTTTCGTCAATATTATATAAATTATTATTAAATGAAAAATAAAATATTAAAGTTTTTCAAAAAAAGACTTAATTTGTTTAACAGAAACTTTATAAGTCTTTTAACAATAATTCAAGTTTAAATTAGTTTCAATTTATCAAATTAAATAAACACCTATAAGAAAATACACAATTTCTATATTTTATTAAATAAATTCCATTTATATTAGCCCCACCATTTAGTATGATCTAATCTGTGATAATATTATTCTTCTCATATACAAAATTCAGTTCTGTTCATGTTGAAATATCAAATTTTTCAAGTTAAAACTAACTACTTTGGGGAATTCTAAAACCAAATTTAATTTTTTATGAATATAATGTTTATTCGAAAGTTTTTCTGAATTTATGAAAATTTCTACTTACAAATCTCATATAAACTTATAGTAAAATATCTTAAATTATAATAATTGAATTTTTTTAAGCATATAATTTAATTTATTAGATAAAAAAATGAACTGATACTGAAATGATACTTTCATAAAAATAAAAATATATATATATGTATTTCTATTCTGTACAAATTTTCTATTCATTCAGTGAAGAAAATATCATTAATTCTATATCCTTCATCCTTCTTACAGAAAATTATATTATATATTTATTATTCTTTCGTTCATAATAAATCTAAGCTTTTGAAATACATAAATACAATTAAATTATCCTTATATGATGCCTACCTGCAAAAGCAGATATTATCTTCGTAAGAAGATGGGCACTTTTCCATTTTCATATAATTTGGAGTATTTAATTATTTGATATGTATGCTATCCTATATTAAAATCTTTCCAGATTTATAAAAAAATAAAATCATATTCAATGAATTTATACAAATGGCGTTGTAATCAGCTAATATAAAATGTTATATGTTATTAGAGAAAATGTACATATGACGTTCTTATTTAATAAATACACCCATACACAAAAATTATCGGAATTAGCTTCTGGAAAATATTTCCAAAACTCACCAGATGATTTGCATTAAGTTTCATGTTTATGTATTTATTAGATCGTCTTTTGCTTTAAAATTCCTTAAATTTACAGCTTTATGTTGTAGTAAATTTATTTAGCAAAAAAGTCATATAGTCCACAAAATTATTGTAAATACTAAGCAAAAATGTCTTAAATGAATATAGTAATTTGACTTTATATACGACTTTTCATCAAATGGTAAAATAAAACTTTCAGGAATACGAAATATTAGGCAGATGTATTAAACTTTACGGTTTTGAAATATTTGCTGTGGCATATGTGACTATTTAAATTAGTCGAGATAAGTGGAAATTCGATTAATGGTTACAAATATGCCCTTAAGTCGATTTTCAAATTTTGGAATTTAAGATTTTTTATGGACACGGACAGTATAATATTTAATAAAAATTTCCTATACAAATTTAGATCATAACATAATTACGAGTATGTATACTGAATAAGGATATATGATTTTTACCATATTCATAATATTAAATATATCTACAATCTATTCAATATATTTTCAAGTAAAAGAAACTTTTTAAACTTAAATTTCCGAGGAGTTTGCTTAAAGTATTATAATAAAAATATAAAAATTAATTTAAAACCAACTAAACAAGGTTAAAATTTGTAATTTAATAATATATTTTGTTATATAAATTAAATGACAAAAGGAAAATGTAAAAATACTGTTTTAGTTAAAAGTAAAATATTTTATTACTATCATCTATACCTCCAATTAGTTCAATGCTATAAACAATTTTAACTTAAATATATACCAACTGAGAAAGTACAATATTCACATTTTCACATAACTTTATATAAAATTATTTTTCTAAAAAAACTTATAACCATGAACAAAATAAAACATATCACCACTTTATGTTTTTGACACAATTCAAGTAGAAAAATTTGATATTATAAATAACTAATGTAATAATGATGACAAAACACTCTCTTTTCGTCCTAGATTTTGTCTTTATATATATATATATACAATATATCATTTTATAATTTTATTTTTATTGAAATCAATTTCTCTGTATCCTGTATCCTGTATCCTTGAACACTAATTTCTAAAATGAAATAATATTACAAAAAAAAAATACTAAGCTAGGAGTATCACAAAACTTAAAGTTTGTTAAAAGTCAATAATTTAGCATTTTTGGAGTTTTTTTTTGTTAAATTTCAAATCTTTAAAATAACCACGAATGTGCTATTTACATATATATAATTCGGAAATTTGTTTAGGAGTATACTGAACCTATTGATGCTTACGTAATTCTATGAACATCAATTAAAATAAATCATGCATGAAATAAAGCTGTGTGCCAAATTTCATTGAAATCGGATTTCAATTACTATATGAGCACATCAAATATAATTCTGTAAACCTATCAACTTTAAACTACTAAGAGATATTGCTGAGTACAGATAATGATTTCGGTAAATAATTTGCATGGCTTTAAGTAAAAATCATTTTTTTAACCGGTTTGTCGATCACAAAACTTCATAGATATTCCATAACTCTTCGTATTTATGTCCTATGAAAAAGATAGATAATTTAATATGTACACTTAAAAGAGCACATGTATTCACAAAAAAAAACTGAATTGCTGTTGGTTCTGTATCGGACATAATATTAATATTCTAACATTATTACATATTTATGTTATTTTTCAAGGTAAACTCGTCAATATTCTATGATGTGATAAATTGCAATATAAAATGTTATTTTTTTTTATATATTTATGATACTAAATATATAGTAATAAAAATACTTTTGTAATGATTTTGATAAGAGTTTTTTTTTTAATGGTTTATCACTTTTAGAATCATTGGAAATATAAACACTTTGACTTAATTTGTGAAATGACAAATTTATAATAAAAAAAAAAATGAATGACAAATTCTTTTATTATCTATAAAAATTCCGCATTAAAACGGATGAGAAAATATTGATTTTATTATATGTTGTACATAATTTTTTTCCTGCAAAATTATAATTTTTTAATCACAATTGTTAAAAAAACCAAAAATAGAAATTATCTAATTGTACATTGTTGACAACAATTTCGTAATCTTGTTATATTACCGGATGGGATAATGACAAATATTATTTTGATCCTAATGTAGGTTTATTTTTAATACTGTACTCAGTGTTTGAAACGGAACAATAACCAAAAACATTAACCTAAAATCAATAAAAAAAAAATATATTGATAAAATTTATAATTTAGTATTTTTTATTTTGATTAACAAAAATTTCTACAGAATTTCTGAATTTTTCCATGAATAATTGTTGAAAAATACAAATTGGTTGCTTTACTATTAAATTTTAGGCAATATTTGTTGACATTGTGACGTAAGACGAAATTTGTACAGTTTTCTTTGTAAAAAAAAATACTACGAATATTTACTGAAAAATTCATAAAATCTAAATTAGGTAATTTTGAAAGTAAATATTTAAATATGAATTTAATTAAAGATTATAAATTTTATCAGTAGCCTTAAACTTGACACAATTTTAATCAAATTTTCATTTTAATTTCCATGAATTATAGATGCATGATAAAAGTTCTTTTAATATTTTAATGAAAAATCTTGAACTCTGATGCATTTTCTTATCTTAGTTCGATAAATACAGAAACCATTTATCTCCAGTCTTATCTTACTATACTATTACTGATGTGACAATTCAGATAAAAATAACCCTAGGGCCAGTCCTTCTCTTTCTAATTTATTTTTGGACATAAATTTATCTGGGTTTCTTTATAGTGAAGAAACTTTACACGATAAAACCTGAAAACGAATTTTAATAATGAGACATTATTTGTTGTCTGCATAAATCGTCTCAGCTGTTAGCGTTTTTAAAATCAATCAAGTTGACTGAGTTACCCGCAATATTGACCGAACCTTGAGATTATTTTCCATCATTAAATTCCACCCTCGTTCAGTTAGTTATGTTCATAACGTATATAATAATTGTCATGAAAAACAAATAATGTTACTCATTCATTTGTAGAATTATTGTAGCATTACAGTTCAAGTAAGCTCAAATATAATCGATCTAATGTTTTTATGATTTTGAACTGAATGAACCAAAAATACGGAAGCATAAAATTCTTCAATTAAAATATTAAATAAATAAGGAAGTTTTTAAAAGTCGTATTCAAATAATTCTTGAATGTAAAATTTCATTGTAATATTTCTTATTATTGTTTACACTAAACATATAATTTTTCGGTAACCTTTTGAAATGACAAACACTATTACTAATATTGTAATTTTCTTTTATATAAAATAATCAATTTAATTTTTAATCTTACATCATTTTATTAATCATTTGTCTGGCATTCAAAAGTAAAATAATTCTCACAATAAAATCTCTTAAATGATGGGAGGATACCAACATAAATTTAATTGTGTTTGCATACATAAAATTGAACTTTGAAACTTTCGGTAATGAAATAAAATTTATTGTAATCAATAATCACGGTTTCGTGATGATTTAATTTATAATTTTCCCATTACAAATTGTGAACTTCCTTTAAACAAATAATTACTTAATCTTTTTTTTAAAATAATAAATATGACATTGTTTTATGATTATTTTACAAATATTTAAATAAAATATTTATTATTTATTTTTACCTTGGATTAATAAAATTATTATCATTATCGTTAAATGATTGATATGATAATTGTAAAATAAATATTGTAATATCACCTCAGAAAATATTAATTATATAATGATGAGTACCTCTATCGATGTCCTAAATAGTGATATAACGTAATTCAAAAATATGATTTTAAAGGGAAAGTAAAAAATATTATAAATTTGAAATTTATTTCTATTGCTTAGTAGTTTTTATTATTGACCCATGTAAAAATTTGTGAACTTTATTACATGACAATTTGCAACAAATTATCTAAATATAAATATAAACTGTATGAACTTTTTGAAAGATACGTTTTCTCATGACGATATATGTTTTTACAGTTACGATTAATTATAGTTACTTTTATACAAATAGCTTTCTCTTATATATGTAATCTTTCATGAGAATGTTTTTCAAGATTCACGATTTTGCGATCAATATTTGGTATTTTTTTTAAACAAATTAGCATAAAAGCCATGTGATAATGAAATGATTCAGATACGACTTCTGTTATGCTAGAAACTCAAAATCTAAAAAAATGTTAAATACATTGTTATGTTACGAAGACGGTATATTATGTATTGAAAACCGTATGGGGTATCGTAAATACTGTATTGAATTTATTAACAATGCTTAAACTATTTTAAAAGATTTTATAGTTTTTAATATTCTTCATATTTCAATTTCTATCTTGGATTCTTTATAATTTCATGTTTTTTTTACCTCAGGTAAAAAAATATTTTCTTTGATGTCAATGTCAGTGTACCAAATTAAAGGTTAAATTAAATAAGATACAGAATTATATATGTATATAAATAATATTGTTAATACCAACTACCAATTAACTTTGTTTTTTTGTTGTTACATTTTAAATATTTATTTAATAAGTTTTTTACTTGTAATAATTACCAAAATTAAATTTTAATTTATTTTTTTTTTATATGAATATTTCAAATTTAATAAATTTATAGAAGATTTGGGAGAAACCCAAATTGTTTTGAAGAAATCTAATTGTTTTGAAATTATTTCATATTTTAAATGAAATATTTTGTGGTTACTTAATTTTTGATATTTATCTATATCTTTTTTAAACACAAAATTGAATTTTAATAATGGGATGATTTTAATTTTCTTAAAGCAATTTTATTGTATATAAATTTGAAATAAAATGATTGAAATTAACATTATTTAAGAAATAATTCTACTATATACATATTTATATACATATATATATATTGTTCAAGATTCTTGAAAATTATTATCAATTTAATAGTTCAGAAGAGATGATGATAATCCCAATCAACTGGAATTAATAACTAACTATATAATATGTTTCTGGTATTATTGGTTGAAAAATTTGGTTAATTTCTTCAAATTCTTCAATCAACTGTAATGTAACATTTTCATAACCTTTAAATATATTTTATATTTTATTTTTAGTTATCGATATAATTAAAAGTAGAGATTTTCCCATAATTTCCTATGCACTTGTTGACTTGCTACCATTCTCGTATAGTAAATATTTCATTGAAACCATATCTAAATTTACATTTAAGCTAAAAAAATATATACATAAAATGTATTTATAATTAATTTATATCATTAAAGATTCGTAGCATAATTTTATTTTTAGAATAGATAAATAATCATAAAAAGTTTCTTATTCGTTTTTTTTTTTTTTTTTTTTGGGAATACATACTAATTTAAACTATAAAAATTTATAATTATAAAATTTACACGAATAAGTATTTTTATAAATTTAATTTCGTTTCAATAAATTTAAATTTGAATATTTATGTAAAGTACAAGTTATTGTAAATGTTACACTGGCCAGTACTACAAGAGGTGCCAGATATAATACATCAATTTTTATAATAGAATATTATTTAATTATTTTTATTAGGAGGAAATCGAAATAACTTAATAATTATATTAACACAAATGAACTTTAAATCGTTATTCTGATGAAACTCTTTTTTTATTTGCTATTTCCATATCGTTCAAGTCCGACATTGATACTCCGACTAATATTAATTTTAATAATCACAATAGAATTTTACTAATATTTGAAAAATTAAATTACCTGATCTACTTTAAATATTGGAATTTTTTTAAATTATTAGAATTGTGAAAAAAACACCTGCAATTTTAGTACATGTATAAATAACACACAACATTTATGTTATCTATACGATGAGTTAGTGTTAGAATAGCTTGAATATTTATAAAATTATTTATAAATTTATTTTAATATACCAATATTTTTTTCAAATTTTTATATTCAATTATTTATGACATCAATTATGTAAATTATATCAAAAACACTTTATAATAAGTACATTTATTGCATAAATTATAATTTATAAATTATAATGATTAACTCATGATCGGTGTGTCATAATTGCTTAGTATATACTACTAAAAATTTCAATATTACTTTTTATTTATTAATTTGAAATTTTTCCAAACTATTTACATAAATTAATGGTAAACCAGAAAATATCTACCAAAAAAAATTTTAACCATAAGATTACGAGAGGAAAATATTTTATGGTAATTCTATGAATTTACATTTTCTTTTTTTATTTCTATATAAAAAAAAAAAAATTTGAATTTTTCACCTTAAACCGTAACGATGGAAATTATATATATTTATTTTTTAATATACTTTGTACTTTTTAAAACTTTTTTAATCCTATAACAACGATATATATATAATATATAAATATTGTATATATAAATAATAAGGATGTATTTAAATATATACATATATATAAAGTACTTTTTTTTATTATAAAGAAAATAATCCAAAGAAAATTAAAGAATTTGAATAAACATTGCCTTAAGAAAATCTATATACACAAATATTTATTAAACTTTTTTTTCAATAAAAAGGAAAAGTTGATTTATATATTTTTTAATAACAAATTTCTATCTTAAATAAAAAAACGATCATTAATTAAAAATCGGCCAATCAAAATAAAACTTAGAAAATTGTAATGAATTGGCTAAACACTTCGCAAATCATCGCTCGAAATTTATCTCCAAGTCCTAGAATGGGATCTGCAAGGTAGCAGAAGAAAATGTAGTCCAAACATCACTTGGAGGACTCTTGAAAAAGAAATTGATGAATCCGAAAAAACATGGCGGGAACTCAAAGAAATAGCTATAATCACTGTGTAAGTGACGACCTATGCTCTACGGAGGGTGAAAGGAATTAGTTGTAGGACCTTTTTCATATAATAGAAATTACATTTCGTTAGTTAGAAAGAATGTGTCTTTATAATAGCTAAAAGAGACTTTGAAGCCTACTACACAAATTATAGAATTAAGTTTTATCGCCCTAACAGTGATATAATGTAACCCGAAAAACTTGAAATTACAGAGTAACGAAAATAATATTATAAATTAAAAATGTACTTAATTGGTTAGAACGTTTTTATTATTGTCTTATATATGAAGTAATATGTGAAGGTTTCAAAATTGCAAAAACTTGTTGAGAGAACTCATAACTATTAATCACAGTTTAGTTTATTTATAGGAATTAGCTATTAGATTTTATTCTTATGACCATACGCAATCTCACTATGAATTTTAGCGCAATTTTTAGACAAAATTAACTAAAAACCATTAGATAAATACATGATTCAATAACGGTTTTTAACGAACATCATTTTGACATTTAAAATTGAAGATCAAAAAAATGTAATATATGTTATATCATTATTAAACTGACAAATGATAAATATACTATTCAAATATTTTCGCCATAAAAATTCTTGAAATTGAATTTCTTAACTATTTTGGCTGTATTATATATGATTCCTCAAAACGGAAGCTCTAAGGATATTTGCTACTTTTTCAATTTTGCAATAAATAAAATACATTTTTAATTTTTATGTTTCAAATACAACATATCAAAATATCATTGTATGTGTAAACCTACTAAGTATATTCGAAACAAAATTATACATAGAATAATAATTTATTAAATTATTTATAGATTCTTATGGTTAAAAATTTAAGGAAATCTGGGTAAATCAAGCAAATATCCTTAGATTAAATTATACAGTCGTAATTAAATAGATTTAGATGCTTCACATTTTCCTGAATTTTTAATGTAAACAGAATAAGCGGTGAACTGGAATGATAGTTCGGTGCGGGCATTTAAAATTAACTGGCCATTTTAGGAAGGACATCTTGCATATTTAAAAATGTATAATAATTTTCAGATTTTCAGATAATAAATGTTATATTTATGATTTGTTTGTGTTTCACTAAATATAGCGTTTTGTTGAGTTAATATAATTACCAAGAACTTTCGATTTAGTCATAGAGAAAAATAACCATATTCTGTTATATAAATCGGCCCAGTAAAATATCGGCCAATAATAAATAATCAATTTAAATAATTAGCTTAAATAAAATTATGTTATACTTAAAATCTAACCAATTTATAATCGTGGAAAACGGTATAAGAAAAGTTAGTGCAATTTTCCTATAACATACATTTTAATGAAATCGAATGCCTAGATTTTATAGGTGAATTCAAGTTTACTATCTGTACTTGAAACTTATTTAGCAGATAGATAATTTTTTTTTGTATAAAATAAGTTTATGCACATTTATTTTCTAATAAACATAAAAAGTGCTAAACATAAACTAAACTTTACATCATTTTACACATCAGTACATCACCAGTATAAATAAAAGTAATTCGATAATACTCCACGCAAATATAACCCTCTAGACTTTTATGTTCGGATGTATTCAATGTTTGTTTCTTTTGGTTTTGTTGTACCTCTTTTCTAGATATGTGGAATGATCAAAAATAAATATTTTATTTCCTTTGAATTTGAATTGAAAATTTTATTATACCATAAATATATATATAAAACATAATATATGTTTTTACTATCGATTTGGTTTTAAATATCACATTTAGAAAAAAAAAATATTGTTGTATCTTGTATATAACTAGATTGGTAAAATGATTTCAATTTAACTCTTTTAACAAATATAAAAAGTATTGTAAACATTATAAATTTGAACTTGTTCGATAGTATTTCAGTAAAATAAATTAATTTTATATGCTTCCACTTAAATTTAAAAATATTAAAGTATTTTTTTTTTTTTAATTCAATTTTTATAAAAATACACAAAATAAATAAAGGTCATGTCTACCATAATTTAAAATTATATTGTTATGGATTTAGTTTAGGTTTATCAAATATATATTAAAAGAGTTAACAGACCGATTGTTCCCAAGCAATTATTTCCACACAATTCATTACCACTCTCACAGTTCCTTCCATACAATTCTTATATAGTACAATGGTTTCCGCATAATAATTCACCGCACAGTTCATTCCGAACAACTGTGTCCTTCACAATTCCTACCACAAGATTGTTCTCACAAATGATCCCATATCATAACAAATTTAATTTTTTTTTTTTTTAAACGCGAATAATTCTGGGAACAATTACCCTAAACCCGAAATTAAAAGTAATATCTATCACATCAAATTTAATTTATTTATAAATATTTCGATGATTAATTGGATCAAATTAAAATGTATGCCAAAGTAAAAGAATTATTTCTTAAAATATTTAAATGAAATCTTTTATTATTAGAATATAAAATGATTTTAAATACAAGATGTCTCATGTGTTGATTTGCATCCAATTTTATAGTTACTGCTGCAATAGAAAATTTCATATCTAACCTAATGTTTATTTCAAAAATTAGTATAAGAAAGCTGGCTATTTTCTATTATTAATTCAAAAATTTTGTATTTCAGTTGCAGATGAGGAATTGTTTCTGCTTTAGACAAATATTTTTAGATTTGTAATTACAATTATTATTTTATAATTATTTGTGACTGTTTTTCAAAAAATATTGATTATCTTTTTAGGTAATTAAACGGAAGAGCCTAAATCTTTTTTCCATTAAGACGTGAAAAAGGAATTACAACCAACATTAAAACATTGGTATATTCATTAAATCTCGTTTAGGAAAAATATGATATCAGGTATAAAATTCCTTATTATATAAATGAATTGGATAAAACTATTTTAGAAAAAAAAATATACTTACTATAAAAGTAAATAGTCAAAAATTTAATTCAGTCAAATTGGGGATACTCTGTATAAAATTCATTTAAATCAAACTAAGAAAAAACAATAATTCAAAGAAATGTGTAAGTTTGTCCTAATCCATTTAATAAATAAAGGCAAAAGCTAAAATATATAATATATATATGTATATTTTGAATTATGTATGTAACAATCTCTTTAATATCAAATTTTTATATACGATTCAAAAAAAGCATAACCCAAAATATTTAACTGAAATTCGAATATAATTTTTTTTTATTTGAACGGAAGTTAAAAGATATTTCAATAACATTTTGTTTAGAGAGATCAATTTATTTAACATTATTAAAATACAGTAATTAAATTATTAAATAAAAGAAATTATATAGAAGAGCATACATGCGACAACACGAAATATTTTAACTAAATAGACAGTCAGACAGCCCCTGCGTAAATATAGTCGAAGCTGGTACTAAACTGTTCTAAAATTTTACACATGCTGTGTTTAAACATACGGGTAGAACTTTGCTGGGTAAAAGGACACAGTAATATTACTGGACATAAAGCTGTAGATAAACTTGCAAAGCTAGGGATAAAACTTCGAGAATGCTAGTTCCGAACGCTCTTACCCTCTCTACAATTATTCAAGAATATCTTGGGGCAAACTCACGAAATATAATGAGAATAAAACCGAGTATATTATGCCACTATTTCTAACTCAATGCTGGAAATCAGACACAGCTTAATCGGCAAGCATGCTGTAAGGCTGGGAATGACAAATAACAATCTTTGCAGAAACTGCAACGAACTGGGACAAGAGCAAAACCTTTGATCATCTCCTGTGCCACTGCGTAGTACTCGCGAGAATAATAACGATTTTCTTGCTGCAAGCACTCTCTCTAACCTCACTATTAGGATGATTCTGAATTACGTCAATACCACGCAATCAATCCTCCAAGCTTATTTCAAGCAACTTGACAAATACTCAGGAATTCAATACTCTCCATTTAGCCTTTGGCGATAATTCCTAACGATCCTCGGTGGTTTATGTGTGTTATAAAAGCCACCGCTCTAATCTAACCTAACCTAACCTTGTGCTGTTAACAATAATTAACAGAAACCACAAAAGGTACGGTTCGAGTAGAATTTATTATTTTCTCTATAATATTCATCATTGCTTGGTTATAATTTTGCCAAAATTGGTTTTTGAATAAATTACCTTGAAACGATAGTATTGTTTAAAAATTAGCAATTTATTTCATTTCTCGTGAAATTTTATTCAGTCTTCCTAATAACAACAACAACAAAAATCACTAAAAATTTTATTATGTATATTATGTAGGTTACATAAATACATAAAGTATGATGTAAAAACGTGAATAACCTTAATATAATAATGAAAATTATTAACAAATATTTCGCTTGTCGTAAGTCGTAAGTAAATAAACGAAAAATGCTATACATTTTTTGTTAATAATGGCATATTCTCTAAAGGCATGTCATTGTTAATTAATATGTTTTATGTGTGATTAGAATTAATATTGGTTTCTTTGTGTTTTAATCTTGCCAAAAAAGTATATTTAAGTTATATGTATCTGTCGATGTATAGTTTTTAATGTTAAACAGACAAAAAAAAAATTAATAAAAAAAATTGCAATTAAATTTTTGACTAAAAAACATTATTTGGGAAATTGTAAGTCATGATGATTCCATGATAATAAACATATAATAACTATGAAATCTCATAGGTAACGAATTCTGGAAATTTAATTATTTGAATTGAGCTTGTCATTAACATTTAACATTAAAATTATGTACTAGAGGGGATTCTGAATTATTGTATTGCAAAAAATATTGAATTATACTACCGGGATTTTTACATTTAAATTTTGCACATACTAATCCATAAATCATTTTGCTTGATTGTCGGAATAATAGACCATAAAAAAACCATAATTTAGATACACTAATTCATTTTTTCGCATTCAGCATTCATGGAGCCAAAAAATAAAGTGTTCAATTTTACCTTACAAAATAACAATTCGTCAAAAAAATTATATTGATTTAATTAATATTTGAATTTGATGAACATGAAATATTGCAAAAACATTTTATTTTATATTATTTTTTTCATTAAATAATTAATAATATAAAGTTGATCTATATAGCTAATAATAGAATAATTATGTTATAAAAATTTTTATATATGCATTTTTAATAGATTGAACATAAGAACATACTTAACAATAACATAAAATGTATCTTTTTATAGTATATCTTTTGAAATCTTAAATTTTTTTTTATGTTTCTTTTATAGATAGAATGAGAAATTTCTATATTCAATTTTTTATCAGTTTTTGTACCAATGACAATAAGATATGCCAAAAAGACATTTTTATATTTATTTATTTATTTATTTTTTTTTGATAAATTCTGAATAAAAAATTGAGCAAATAAAATTTTTTATTATTGGAAAAACCGTGACACGTTTACGTGTTGTTGAATAGCGAAAGTGCTTTTCACAATCTTTAATTCTTTATATTATACTAAGTATATATATGTAAATTTCTCTCACTGAGGATTGCCAAAATATATCATGGTTTTATAGAAGCTACAAAATGAATATGAAAAAAGATTTTCTTAATACGAATTTAATTGGCATACGTGATAGGATGAGATTTGAAAATTTAATTGTATTTATAAAAAATAAAAATATTTTATAGAAGATTTTTTGCTATATATGTAAAAATCATCACAATTATAAAAATTAATCATTTGTTAAATTAAGAATTAAATAGTTAATTGAAAATGTCGAAAAAAAAATTGTAAAACATTAAACATTTCTGTGATTCTGTTGGTTTTAAGGTATTTGTACTCAATTTTGTTTACATAAATTCTATTAGTTTGTAAATTTATCTGATACATGAATTTTATGTTTTTTTTTTTACATATATTTTACAAGATTGATTATTTGAACCATCTATGTTTTAAAATTATACAAATTATTGCAAGATGATTTGTTAGATTAATAATTTAATTTCAAAATTCATTTCCTTAACAACATTATTATTGCTATATATTTACTATATTATTCAGATTAATTGTTGTTTTTTTTTTTATTTAATTTAAAATTGAAAACAACTTAATCTGCCTACACATTTAAGTAGTCTACAGGTCTACACAGTTCACCTACCACCTGAATACTTAAAAAATTTGAAAAATTATTACATACAAAATTCAGCCTACATTATAATTATTTCCAGATATTTTTTTTCTTTAATGATATTTTAATGCAAGTGTTTTTAATGTTTTTAAGTTTCTTATTCTTTCTTGCAAGTTATATGATAAATATATAAATCCATCGGTTGACAATATTTAATTAACAGATTTTTCAATTATTAAATCAAATTTTTGATAATCTTGTTGACCAATAAGGGCTTTCACATTTTGTATCTTGTAAAATGGTTGTATAAAAGATAGCAATTTTGTAATCTTTACAAAGCACTAAACAAAGAGACCAAAACTAAACCTGTTATTTATCGAATCTGAACTAATAATCTGAACTTGAAGTTTGTTTATTATTTTTTGGCAGTATCATCATATCAGTTAATAAAATTAAAAAAAAAAATGGAGCCAAAATATGTTTTCATATTATGTAGTTAGCAAACTCGAGCTTAATTACTGGATTCTTTTGCACAGGATGTTCTTCATTTAGATAAAAGAAGAAACTGCGGAACAAATTCTTTGTAAATGTGAACCCGTTACCAGTAAAAGGCAACAATAATAGGATTTCTAATCTCTCAAAAGATCAAGGCATCAGTTGTCAGGAAGATTTTAGGGTTCCACACAGAAGCCTGGACAATGACCGACTGCAAACGAGTAGATTATACACAATAAACCTTTTAGGTCAAAGTACTGGGAAGCAGAAGTGTCATAAAAACCATTTTGAAAACTTAATCTAAACAGAATCCTTCTAAACAAAGTGCAAATAATAAAATTATAGAAGCAATGGAGAAAATGAATACAAATAATATTTATTATACAAATACATATAATATTGAAATACCAACTACCTAAAATGTGAAAGTCACATTTTTAATCTTTAAAAATATAATGGGGGCCACCCCTAACGACTAATCAAAAATAAAATTATAAAAAATATCAAAAACTATCAAAATAAACTTTCAAAAAACGACAATTTAGATTAAATTTTAGTTTTTCACTATATTATATTTTTGAAATAACTCAAAACCAGAAATAAAACATCAAATAAAAAATTTAATAAGCATAATTTATGTTATTAAATCAAAAAGCTATTTTATAATATATAGTGAATACATAAACTTTTTATTGTCGCGTTCTTTTTTTTTTTAAATCAAACTCAATACATATGTTTTTCATTATATTTGCAAAAAAAAAAATTATAATATGAAACTAAAACATATTTCCCACCCCTAATCGAAAACTGCCATATCTGAAAATTTATAGCTTTGAGACAATCGGTTTTTAAATGTTTATAAACAGTAATTATGACATTTTTGAGTATTTTTTCTTATGTCAACTTTTAGTATTTTGTCTATTTCGATTATTAGATTATGTATTTTAATAGTTTTTATTATCAAAAAATACAGGAGATTCAATTTGTAAAAAAATTATAATTCGTGAAAACAACAAATTTAATTTATGATAAAGTTAACCTATAGTTAACCTATGATTTCAAATGATTTAGTTCAATAACATAGGGTAATATTTTTATGTATGATATAATATGAAATTGCACCAAAATGTGAATTTCTTTGTCATATTTTACATAAATATTTCTAAATCAAAGGGAAAATTTAAAGAATTCCCAGTTTATTTTATACTCCGGCCTAACAAAATATCAGTTATTTGGAGATGCGACAGTATTAGATTATGGGTGCACGATAATATGCTAAAATCATAGAATATATTTTTGTTATATCTTTTGAAAGCAATCAAAGATACAAAAAATAAAGAAAGATAAATTAAAAAATTTATATTTATATTTTTTATTTAATTAGCATATCTTGTTTTTTTTTTAAAAAAAATAATTATATCTTTGAGATTTTGGATATGACGTCACAAAAAATATGTTATCTTCATGTTGTATTCTTATTTAAATTTTGATTATTTTAAACTAGATACAAGTTTAATGATACATTTTACAATTTTCATTTGTATATAAAACATTATGATTACAGTAACATAAAAATCTTTAATTTATATTTTACCTGCGACAATTTTTATGATAATTTTGTGTATAAACCAAAAAAATATCAAGAACAGAAAAAAATTGATGTTTCTTCTTTTTCAAAATTGATTTTTTGTGGTGCTGGTTATCCTTGAAATATTGCTTTATAAATTCTTCTTATAGCTTATAATTTGTATATATAAAGTATTTTTTTTTTTTAATTATTTAATGTATAAACAAGAAAAATTTCTTTAATCTTTTTTTTTTTTTTTTAATTTTAATTTATTTCCGTTAAAAGTTAAATTTAAAAGATTTATTTTTATAAATGAATTTTAAATTTATATTTATAAAAACTAAAATTTTTGCACTATACAACACTTTAATAATATATATTATTACTTTTATTTATATCTTTTATATTATGCTTTGTATATCTATTTTTTGTTAAATCAGCATAATTTACACGATATTTTATGTACAATAATTATGTAAAATATATAAAACTTTTTCATAAATAAATATACGAAAAACTTTAAAATTGTATTCCGAAATAAACATTGACAGTTCAAGTATGTTTTGTTAACTACCGGCTCTCGGTAAAAAATCTTAACTAAAATACTTCACAAAAAAAAGAAAAAACATTTTTTTATTATTTTTTATGCGAATATATACGATTTCGAAAAAAAAGATAGAATTCTGTTTCTGGTGGTGAACAAATATCACATGAATGAATCGCGTCTTATAGGTTAAATATATGAACTCTATTTTATATATTATTATTCATTTAAAACTAAACTGACGCGCTACTCATCGTCGTGCTGTGGTGGTGGTTGTTGTTTGTTGTATTATATATAATAAATGACGAGACAGCGGTAAAACGGTGCGGCTAGCAAAACATAAAAATACAATTCAATAAAATTCATAGCGACAACGATGCGACTATATATAAACGTAATATATTTTTGGGGTAGGCTAAATACAATCATACAAACTTTACAATAATAACAAAATATCTTTTAAATAAATATATAAATTGAAATTGAAATTAAAATCGACAGCATAAAAAAAGAGCATATGTGTGTTGTTGTATTTGCTTAAAAATAAATTTATTTATTTAGTTTTTTTATATGATATGAAATTAAACCTAAAATTCGACCTCCATTGATTGTTGATGCTGGCCGCAATCAATGAACCGTAATTATGATGAGAACAAAAGATATTTTTATATGTAATTTTTGAATTTCAAATTTTGTCTAGTCGTGTTTTTATGGTGCAAAAAGTTTAGCGGAAAATTTATCTTCAAAATTCTACTTTTTTTCAAATATTTAATATTTATTATTTTTGATTTTTTTAAACATATATACAGTGATTGGGGATAACATTGATCAAATAATATAATATTGACTGTTATAGAATTATTGTAGTTGTATTATAAAAAACTTAAAACTGAAAGGTAAATAATAATGGCAAATGGCATTGATTCTATACAATTTGAGCAACATTTAGGTTTGGTTTGGCAAATCCTTCTAATTGTCGATAAAATGGTAATTCAATTCTACGAGTGTCTAAATAATGCTATCCACATCTGTCACACTCTCATACACCAAATTGTCTCGTCATCGTCACCAGACTCCTATATAACATCCGTGACTGCTGATCATATCAATTGACCCTTAACATTTGGATTTATTAAAGGAAATTAATATTCTGGTTTTAGAGTAAATCCAGTATATCAATTTGAAGTTTCAGTATGTCATGTATCATTGTATACAAATCGTGTTATACTTAAATCATATCTGGTTGGTTGGTTGGTTTGAATGGAGGGAAATTACAAGGTATAATTTAATTGTGTATATATATATATATATATGACACCAGGACAGGATCTGTTATACACTCCCGACACTACAAAAACTTTAATCTTTTATGTCTGACATCGGGGAAATTTCATATTTAATCATGTATTTTACCAATACCAACCATAAATAAACCCTTTTAGGCGGTATCTACTTTAAATTATCCAACATATCACAGAATATGATGTCATTTAATGATTGAACTATATTTATTTTTAAATAAATCAGTAATCATTCTATATTCTATAAGCAAAATACATTTTTTTTAATAAAGTTGTGTAAATGGTAAATGCGCTTTAAACTTAATATAAATAAATGTCTGATAGAAAATAAATTATTTATTTAATGAAACCGCCAGTAATAAGAAACAATTTAATCACTTGAAAACAACAATAAATTCTGTTATTAGAACTTAATTCTTAATTTAATAAGTGGTTGTCATGGTTCATCTGATACTGATTGAATTGTTTGTGAAAGATACCAAATTGATGAAAATATATTGAGAAATAAATATTTTCACTTAATATACCACTAATAAACTAATGTACATAATAAATTCAAAATTTTCCTTATGCTAAATTCGATTATAAAATATTTTGAATATAATTTTCAAAAAAGATATATAAATACGGAATTTAAAAAAATATATATATATATATAAGAATCCTTGGACAATACAACAATAACGAATACATCCACGGATTGAAAATTTAACTTTTAAAATTATTATTTTTTTACTAAATACGATTTAAATAAATTCGACTTAGAGAATAATCAAAAGTAATCTTATTATTGAAAATGAAACATCTGGGTAAAATAAATTTCAGTGTGGAAAACCCAAAATTAATAATGGAACTGGTTCACAATTAAATTATAGCTTGAATTTCTGGAAATGAGAAATATAAAAATTGCTTTGTTTATTATATATTGAAATGAAACAATATATAATACAAGTGTATATATTATTAGGGTGTTAAAAATTTCACATAATCTATAATTTAATAAAATATTTTGATTAATCAAATGCATTATTAGTAGACCATTACATAATATCATTATATGTAAAACTTAATTCACAATAGACCGAAATTGAGGAATGTAACTTTACTGTATTCACAATTGACCAAGAATTAATCGAAGGTAATACATGATTTGGTTGGTCTTCCAGAAGTGGGATTTTGGAGACCTCATGTAAGTAGATACCATAATAAATAGTGAACTCGTTATTCTCTCCCAACGGAACGAAATCATTATTGAACGAAATTTTAATCCATCCGGTTTTATTTTAACATTTAACCGCGTCTTCAAGGTATTCGAGAAATAAACTACAAAATTTTCTAAATGTTTTATGTTGGACTGATGGGCATTGGAATGTTTCTTTGCCTCATCAAATGTGGATGATAGAGTAAGTTCTAAGCTCTTTGTGTATTGCCTAAGAACTGCATTTCCCATGTCAATTCTCGTATATAATCTGACCAAACAACATACAACCTATTATTTATTTAGCTGTTAATTTACCAGAGAAATTGTACGTTATTTCGGTTATTAATTAGACAAGTATTTGGCTATCTGAAAATATACTTATTCTCGAAGCTCTCAAATTTTATAAGACAATAGTTTCCGCTACGTTATTAATGGTAGCGATCACAGTTTGCAAGATAGTGGTGTGCGAAACTAATCTTAACATCTGATTTAGAAAAGATACCAGCACTATATTCGGTATTCATTTTTGACCCGTCGATATAATCCACAAGATTATTTTTTGAATAGGTGTACTATCCCTTCTAAGGCGGTATCGCAATCATAAATGCATCGTTGAAATTTACAGATACAAAAATTTATTGATTTCACAAATTCAACAATTTCAAAAATCTACTTTATGGACTAATTTGCATTCGGTCAATTGTGTATTCAGTAAATTTCGTATATTAACATTCGTTTAATTTGTGGATTGTGTATAAATTTATTATTTTCGATCAATTACCCTCAAATCGATAGGAATTAATTTTATTTGTGTGCCCCAAGCATAAAAGTTAGCCAACACTGAACTGAGTACGATAATAATTATTAAATATTAATGATATACAGCCTTGAAACCCACCCACAAGCAGAATATAATTTTAAAGTATGTAATTGTTCAAAAGTGTCAAAGTTTTTTTTTTTAATTTTTTTAAATCGTAATAATTTCATTTATTATAATTCTTGAAAGCTTAAAAATTCATTGATCTCATTCTGGATATTCCAAGCTTTTATGGAATATCTGAGCTTTTAGTATCTAAACATAAAGAAAATATATAATGGAAGATAGAACCTTTTCAATTTTTGTGCATCATCAATTTCAAATGAACTTTACATTTAAAATTTTTATTTTAATTTTTTTTTTCCTTTTTAAGAATTTTATGTATTTATTTTTATTAAATATACTGACGTAATGGGTTTAACCATGAAATTTTAAATATAAGGAGTATTTAAAGTAATAAGTCATATTGCTTATCTTTTATTAATCTAAAATAGAAAATATGACATGAGGAAAAATTCTATATAATTTTGATTCATAATATTTATTAAGAACTTTTTGTATCAGTAAATTGAAAATGAAATAAACTCATCATTATTTAACTCAATATTGTAGAATAAAGAATTATTTTGAAGATATCCTCATATTTCTAGTAAAATATTTTATATAAAATTATTTAAATTCAATTGAAAGTTTAGTGTATATAACAGAAAGGAAATTTTTATATAATTTAATTATCGTAAAAATTGTTAAAATCAGGATACATCACGACTAATACAATTGCAACGATTTACATATTCAAATTTTAATATTGTTGATGCTCAAATCTTCTGAAAATATAATAAGGAAAATGAGCTATTATAAATATTTTTAATATTATCAAAAGAAAATGTTCACTTTAATATTTCTACGTCGATTTTTTTAGAGGTATGTTTTCTGGGATACAAATTTACATTTTCTGTTAATATGGCAATCCATTTTCAATAGATTTCTTAAAAATTAGTTAAAAATTTGGACGAAAGTTTAATAGAATTTGGCTATGAATTAATAAAATTTAGCTGTGAATCTACATTTCTTGATCCGTTTTTATCCAGCATTAAAACTTTATTAGTAAAGCGTTTAGAAAATTAAAAATTATATCAAATTATGTATTTTATTCTTAATATTTAAATATAGTTAAAATTTTATTATTTTAGCTACAAATTTTGTTGGCAAATTCACTCAGAGTGTCCGAAGAATTGTTCAAGATGTAAAGGATGAAGGAGCACCAAGTAAAATTATTAATATAATTTTTTTTTTTTTTGATATTTATTATATTTAAATAATTACTTTTTTATATTTAAAAATATTATAAAAAAATAGGTGGAATGAGTCGTGAAGAAGTTATTGAAACAAATGAAAGACTTCGAGCATTACGTTTACGATTGGAAGATTCATATGAAACTGCAAAACAATCTTTAGTTAATCTAATGCATAAATATAGTGAATCAAAAACTCAAAGAAATATATTTCAACGATATCAAATGTTAAAAGTTATGATAAAGGTAATATAATTAATTTGATATAAATTATAATAATTAAAATCAAAATTGTTCATCAAATTTTTCAATTATTGCTTATGATATAACTAACTTTTTCACATCAAATTCATCCTTTTGCTAATAAAATTTATCAATTTTCAAATTAATTTCACCATTTTTCAAATAAAATGGTATCCGCATGACTCAACGTAGAAAACATATGCAGAAGGTTTGAATTTTAAGCACAAAACTTGTACATATTAACATCAATTCAATCGTATTGGAATTTTGATTATTATTATCTCATTTAATTAGAATTATGATCATTTGCTCTATTGACACCTTCAATAAGGAAATTTTTATTAGATATTTAAAATTATTAGTTTTTCAATTTTTTCTTAAGAAATTTTGTACTAAATCATTATAATTTATATTCATCATTTTCTTAATTGGAAATTCGTGCTAAAACTTATTTGCGAAATTTTAAAACTATGGGTTTTTCCAAAAAAAAAAAAAATTAGTAATTGAGCTTAGCTAAACTATATACAAAACAATTTAAATTAATTTCTAGCAATACAAAAAAATATAAATATTATTCTAAATAACAATTAAATAAAATATATTTTTTTTAAATATAATTAAAACTAACAATTTTTAATGTTTAACGTAATTTATATTTTTAAATAAATATTAAATTACATTTCCATTTTATACACTGTATTTTAAACTAAAAAACATTATGAAATTTTATTACTTATTTTTCTATACATAAATTATAAGTTGAAAGTTACAATTAATAAAAAAATTATTATGTTTTTATATAATGTTTCAAATATCAGAACCAAATTTGAAGTTTATCTACATATACATAAATATAATCGAATTACGTTTATTCTTTTATTAATATAATTAAAAAATTTATGGTCTCATTTTATTATATTAATATTATAATAATTATTATATTCCTTCTAATATACCTCAACATTAATCTACATTTAATTTGAAGTAAAGACACTTAATAAAAGATATAATCACTTTTTTTTTAATATTGATGAAAGACTAAATGACTTTATTGTCAAGATTTAATTAAAATACTTAATGCAGACATTATCCATTACTTAATAAATAGAACTTAAATTTTGTATACATTAAAATATCCAGCGTGTGCTTGGGGACATAATTTCATAATTACCGATGTTTTATAATTACACATTTGAAATAAGTCAAATTCCATAAAAGATGAATCCAAAATTTACAAATAAGTTAGATTACGACTCAAACCTAGGCACAATTAACTGAAAATTTAATAAAATCCCTCTTTTATAAAAAAGAAAATATAATTAATTCTCTACTAGGATTATGTCACATTTGAATATAACATAATTCTCGAATACAACATAATTTCCACTCAAATGGGTCATAATTTTATTGTATAATAATTATGACTTATCCCTGCACTCAATTTAATATTATAGTTATAAATGTGAACGAATTTCAATTAATTTATAGAAAAATAATTAAAATATTTGAATATAATAATATAATTTAGGAAGTAACACGTTTAGAAAGACAATATTGGACACTAATTGATATTCCAAAACAAGAAAAATTAGAAACTGTGCCATCGTATGTTATGAGAGCTTGTACAATTATGGAAAAAACTCAAAAATCTGGTGAAGGTGTTAAAACTTCTGCTAAATTAGCAGAAGAAGCAGCCGAGAAACGTGAACGAATGGACAGACTTGAAAGTAATTAATTATTTACAAATATTCGAATATTAAATTTAAAAAACAAATAAAAATAATTTTAGTTATGACAACAGCACAAATTGAACATGAAAATAATCAGGATATAAATGATTTATATCGTCTTTTAAAAAAATATTTAGCTTTACGACATTTAATTCGTGCATTAAAGGTAAATTTCTATACCAAAACCATATATATATTTATAATGTATTTCGTTTTATAAAAATACTATATTAAAATAAATTAAAAATATTTATAGGAAGACTATGAAAGTTCGAAAATGTATCCAATTTTTCCACGTTATACAATGTTAAAGGATATGATCAAAGGTTTAATGCATGATCCTGATTATATGGAAGTTTGTCATGAAGTAGTTAATACTTAATTAAAAAATATTTAATTAAATATGAATTTATTATATATAATATACATACATATATGTATGTATTTTCAAAATATATTTTGAAATTAATATAATTTAAGAAATAAAAAAAAATTGCTTTACTGAGAAAATTAAAAAATATATTCAATATTTAATAAGTTCATTATTATTATGTATATAGTAATATGATAAATGAATTAATGATATTAATATATATGTGAAATAATAAAATTAATTATATTAAGATAATAAATTTATAATTTAAGAAAAACTATATAATTTATATAAATAATTATTTATAATTTTTTTTATATAATAAAAATATATAATAATAATTTTTAATATTAATAGGTGTTATAGTTGCGTTAGTACAACTTATACACAAAATTATTTTTAAACATTAAATACAAACCATTTGATTATACATATAAAAATTTATGATTCTGAAATTTTGATTACCACTTTTTCATAGTCCAGTTACCAGTTAATTAACTTATGATATAGTCTGATTAGTAAAGTTACAATTAGTTAACTAATATTAGTCAGTTGCGAAAAATTTTAATCCTGATATTCCAGTAAAAAAAAAGAAAATCTTAAAATAATAAAATCAATTTTTCTCAATACGTTTTTTGAAATCCAAATAATGTTTGATATTTAACTCATAATTATATTATTACCGCAACCGCTAAACAAACTTTTCTTGCAGTCAACACGACAATACCCCACAATAAACTCTTAAAGTTATTTTGACAACATCATTTAAATTTTTATTTAATGTACAATTAAGATTGAAAAAAAGTAAATTGATCTATTCAGTCTTTAGATATATTCTTTGTAAATATAATTTTAATCTATCATTTTCTATATAATCAAGATTAAAAAACAAATCGGACCTTATCATAAAAGAAAAATAATGTTTGGACAGGAAAATATTTTGAAATTAAATTCGAAAATATCAAAATTTTTACCAAAAATATCTACAAATTTAAACGAAGATTGTCGAATACAAATTTTTACTACATTGTCGAACTACAATTTCTATCTTGATTAGCATAAAAGCATAGATTTGGGGCGCAACAAAATATTTCGCAGGAATTCTCTATAACTACAATTTCGCCACTTGTATTAGTTAGTATACGATAGTAATTAATATATTAGTTAAATTAGTTAAAATTACTTAAAATAATTTAAAATATTTTCCTAAGAATTTTAAAAATTTAAAAACTTATTACTATTTGAATTACAATTATTTGAACTACTTATTATTATGATTTGAATTAAACTTAAACTAAATTGCTTCGATTAATAGATTTTCATGAGTACTGCTATCATTATTTCAAAAAAAATTAAACTCAAAATATACTAAATTTAATCCTTGATACCATTATAAAATCTAGACCTAGAGTATAATTTATTAACCCTACAGAAATTAGTTACCCTTTGTTTTGTGATGTAATTTTATTTCGGTAATAACTAAAATAAATTAGCATATTTGTAAAATGATATTGTAAAATTAATTTTGAAGATTATATGCATTTTTCCTGGTTAGCGTTGCTAATAAATAATAATAAATGTTTTCTAGCATAAAATCGCTCACTCATCTGTACTGTAATTAGATTATAACTATTCCAAAAAAAAAAAATAAGTTGTGTATTGTGTTCTAAATAATTGAAAGTTAACTGGACTGGAACCATACCATCAGTTAAATTGTATCTTTCAGTTAAATTATTTTTTACTGTCAGTTTCATTTTAAATGAAAACATAAATAAACTCAATTTAAATTTAACCAACATTTTTACTATCAGTTTCTTTGACTGATCGTTTATCTACGAAGTATGGACTATGAAAAATAAAAAAAAACAATTACACATAAAAGAAATACTTTTTTTTTACTTAACATAAAATTACTTAAATCTGAAATATTTTTTTTTATTATTAAAAATAACAAGATACATATGAATAAGTTATGCTTGCTAACCACCGACTTAACACTCCTATATACTGACGTTATCACCCACCGAATATATAATAATATATGGAAGACTTTTTAAAACTATAAATATAAATAATACTATAAAATTTGTAAAAAAAATATCTAAAACTATTATATAAATTCTAAAGTCTTTCTAAAAAAATATTTATAAAAAACTAAAAAAAACTAATCACTATTCTAATATAAAACAGCGCCAACTAAAAATGACGTTAACTTTTTAAGATATACCATAAAACAGATAATTCTAATTTTAGGATCCATTTCCAAAACTTTGATATTGTGTATATTTGAAATAATATATTTAATATTTATATACAAATATTTGTAAAAGAAAAATAATAAAAAAAAAAAACAGAATTTATATAACTAAAGATAACTAAATAATTAAAAATGATATTACATTAAATTATAATTTTCAAAATCTATAAATATAAAACACGGACCACCTAAAAACATTTAAAACTATATACAACAAGGTACAATTATATATACACTTTTAATATACATTACAATACAAAAAAACTTCATAAAATCAAATATAATTAATAAAAAATATAAATATAGTTTATAATTTTATTATATATTAATAATTATATTAAGTAATATATAAAAATTATTTATTTATTTTTTAGTAAAGGAAAAACAAGAATAAACTTTTAACACCAATTTTGAATTTTAAAATAATTTATTTTTATTTTTAAGGAAAAATAATGAATTAGGAAAATATTAATTGATGAATTATATTAAGATTGTAATAATTATATTAAGGTTAATCCAACATTTTAAGTTCATCTAATCTTGCTGTAATATTATTATAATTTTATATAAGTTTTTTTTAAAAAAAAAAATTTCGTAATAACACAATTTACGAAAGAAATACAGGGTGGAAGAAAATAGTTTATTTGAATTTACAGTATACCACGGTTGAGCATTTTCAGTCAGCTGAGTTATTTTTAAACTATGAAATTAGATTTCTTCGGAAAATCTGTTGTAATTCGAAATTTTGATTGCAGGAATAAAAATTATTAAAATTATTTGTAAATCTGAAATTTAGGCTTGAAACTTTGACTAGTAATTCAAACTTAAACATTAAACAAAATTGAATCACTGTAATTTAATCTCAAATCTAGGTGCCGGATAGATTATAATTCAATAAAACTTTTGGTTACTTGCATAAACGGAAATATCTCATTTTGTCAATCATTTTTTCAGTCGACAATATGGTGGACCTATATAATATTGAGTGAGAAATACATTTTTATTCAAGCTATAATACCGTGGTATATTTCTAGTTATAATACCGTGGTATAAGAATTTAATCGCACCCCTGTAATATATACTCGTAAATATATTTTAGATGGTTTTTATAAAGAAATTATCCATAATCAATTGATTAATTGAAAAACAAAAATTTAGCTAGAAATATTGATATATACACCATACTTTAATATTAATTATACATATATTTATATAAGATAAATATAAAATATATTATTAAAATATTGTAAATATTCTTAAGTAAAAATTATATACAAATTTATACAATTTATAATCATTGAAAAATATCTGTAAGATAAATAAATTCATTTTTATAAATGAAAATTTTTGTGGCTGAAGAGCAGTTTGACTTTATCTTACATTATTGTAGCTAAGTTAAATCAAAAACTAAAATATTATATTGCATAATAGTTAAAAATAACAAATTACTAATCAATATTATTTAAGTTTATATTAAAGAAAAATTTGGTATATATAACTAAAATAATAAATATACTGAAAAAATATTGTATAAAATATATTGTATTGTGGGTTTAGTTACATAATAAACATAAAACACACTTAACAAATCCTTAAAAAAACATAATATTTATTATACTAAGTTAAAGAAACCGATATTTAAACTCATTAGTCACAGCACTTCACGTAACAAAAATGATTCGATAATTATAAAAAACTAATAGTCTATTAGTCTTAATATGCTATTAAAGACATAAAGTATGACATATACCCACCCGTACTTACTCATTATCAAAACTAACGCTTGGTGGCTCCTTTTTATTCCATAAAGCTTAAGCTAGCTATCAATATAATTTATTTATTTTCGATACTATAATATAAATTATTTTTTGAATCTTACTACAAGACAAAATGTCCATTTCAAACTTTAATATTATGTATATATTAAAGTTAATAATTCACTTGCTTAGTTAGCTTCTTTCAAATATTTTTATTTGTCATAAAGCCTCCCAAAATCTAAGTACAGCTCTACTAATAAAGGACGATTCAAAATGGAAATTATATATTCAATAATAAAGATTCTTTTTTATTTAATTGACGATTCCTGAATCACTTTCACACGACTATATGTGAATATACAAATTAATTATGTGATATAACAAACTAAATGAAGTGACTAAGAGAATGAAAAATTGATGTGATTGTAAAATAATTTTGTAATTATCCTTTATTATATGTATAATTTAAATAAGTAAATAATGTTCTCATTGCGAAGAAGAAATATTTCATGGACGGTTTGGTTTCCATTTGAGGAATATTTTAATTATAATATTCACCTTAAATAATTAGAAAAGAAAAAAAAAAGCTTTAACAAATTATTATGCACAATAAAAAAATATAAAATTTAAGAAAAATTAATATATAATTAAAATGTAAATTTTGATTTAATTAGAACATTCTTTTAAGTTTTTTTTTTTTGTCTCAAAGCCGTCAAAGCACCATCATCACATTTGTAGTTAGTAAAATAAAAGCATTAATAAATTTATGGGAATATTTATTATTAACTTTAATTATAATTTTATTTGCCAATTTATATTAAAAATATAATTTGATTTTATTCTATATAGTGATATATTTATTAACAATTTCAAAGTTAATATAATGCAAATTAGTTAAATATGTTAGGTATTTTCAAATATTCAAAATAATTTTTCAAATAGTACTTAAAATAAGCCAAGAAAATTGCATTTGTTTAACATTTAATATTTTCAGTTATAGCTTAATAAAATGTTGTTAAACAATCAACTAATAACATTATATAAATTATAAATATATTCTTTTAATAATTAAAAATAAATGCTACAAACCTTGACAAAATTAATTATATCAAAAATTCTAAAAAAATAAAAATTGGTTTTATCATTTATTCAAAATAAATATTCACATTTATTGCTTATACTATAACATAGAATTGCTTAAATTGTACATAAACGCCGGCAAACTCTTTAGCATAACCCACCGAAATTAAATAAATTAATAAAAAAAAAAACAATACAGAATTATGTAATTTCTATTCAAAAGCTTTATAGATAAAAATAAATAAAATACAATAATAATAAAATTATATGTGTTAATGTCCAATAATAATTATTAATAAAATATCAATAATTATTATAATAATAATATAATAAATAATAATAATAAACTTTATTTGATAGTTGCGTTTTTATTAATTAAATTTCAGGAATAAAAATTAAGTAATTACTTAATATTACAAAATAATTAGAATTTAAAAATTTAATCTCAGATATTTAAATTCTACGCCAGGGCGTATAAAGATCGAGATTTATATTTACGATGTCATGACCATACTGTAATTCCATTTCTGACAATCCAAAAACACTGAAATATTACAAAATAATAGCCACATTATCAGTACATGAAGTTGAAGACACTATCTGATCTGATTGTCTTGTCCGGGACTATCAGTTACATTTTCTTTTAGAGATTATGTGAAAGACAAGCAAAATGGTGGTTAGGTGATTATATTTTTACTATATATCTAGTATTTTCATACTAAAATATTACATAATTATATTAATACTTAATAATATTAATAATAATTATGTAAGTTATGAAAAATAACAATTATTATTTTTCCATATTTTATTATAAATTATAATTTTTAATTATATATCCGTTTGAGAAGCATGACTATTACATTTTTTTAATTGATTTATTTTAATGGCTTTTCTTCTTAAATCCCATACATTCCATGTATAATCCTTATCTTTGAAATATGGAATTGGATGTAGTTCAGTTTGAATTTCAATTGATCTAAATTTTTCTAATATTTCTTCATCTTGGATATCTTTTGTTGATTCTTTGCAAAACTGATAATTTTTTATAGTATCATACATATCAAAGAAAATAATTAAATGAGGATTAATACGAATTATTTTCATAAATTCATTTTCAAATTGTTTCGGATTATTGGAAAATATTCGAGCATATTTAATATCACTGAAGGCATACAATTTGTTCCGATACCTTAGCAATCCAAGATTTATTTTCGATGGAATTAAAATTCCATTACCAATTATAAGTAAATATACACAATAATGATGAATGGATGTCAGATTCTAAAAAAAAAATAGATTTACTTTGAGATATTTTATGATTTTTATAAGTATACACTCGTCTACTTACGATTTCAATTTCTTGTGAATAACTAATCCATTCACATTCAACAGTATTGGTACCAAAAAAATTATCAAAATGATGAGATGTTGATTTGTTATCATTATCATCATTTAAAATATAATCAAATTTAGAAATTATTTCCGAATGATTTTCAACAAATACAATTTCCAACATTTTATCGTTTAACTTATTTAAATCAACAATTAAATATAAATAATTCCAAAGTGAATGCCAAATTACGGATAATTCAATAAAAAATGGCTGAAAATAAATATTTAAAATTATATTATAATATAAAATGATTAAACAATTAATAATATATATAATTATTTACAAATACAACTTCAGTTGGAACTGAAATACGATATTGAACAATTTCATGAAGTTTATGCAGTGTTAAACGCCAATTTTCAAATAATCCATCAATTTTATAGCGTATTTTATCAATATTTTGCAATAATTTTTTCAAATAATATTCATGCTGAGCACATAATTGTAAAAATTCTTTTAATTGATGTATATCCGAAAGATTTGAACATTTATAAGTTAATTCGTTTGTATCAACATTAACAATTATTAAATTTTCAAAAATTTGATTGCAATCATTAAGTAATAATTTTGCTTGATCATAAACATCGGTTACAGCACATTGGGTTTTTTTATAAGCTAATGTTACATCCTTAATAACTAAAAAAATAGATTCTAATAATATAAATGTTATTTATTAATTTGATATCTTTACTGTCTCTCATTTCTTCGCCACATTGGCCATCATCATTATTAAATATCATTATACCACAAACAATTTTCCTTAATGTTTTTAAAGTATCAAGACGTCTAACTCGTTTCATCTTAGAAAAATCATGTAACTCTTCACGAGTCATAACACTTTTTAGTGCATTGGATGTTTCCGAAATCACCTTTTCATTTATTATAAATAAAAAAAAAAAAGATTTTTTTCTACAAATATAATAAAAAATTATTGTATAATTACTTTTAAATTAGCAGGTTTTCCTAATTTATTGTAAATAATAATGTCAAATACAATTTTACGGAACAGTTTATCATGTTCCTCTTTTGTAGTAGCATTAAATTCAATAATTTCTTTTAATAAATTATCAGCTTTAACTGCTAAAGCTGTACTATATAAATTTGATGGATCGATTTCTTTAAAATCTAATGATGCATTCAAAAATGTGAATTGTAATTGTAAAGATTTCATATATAGAGATGTAGTTTCTTAGAAAATATAAAATTATTTTTATTCAATTTACTTATATACCTGAATAGATTATTTAAATATTTTTAATATTACCTGATAATCTGCAAAGCGAATTTTTAATAAAATTGTCAACATCTGAGCGACTTATATTATTAATACTTGTAATTCCTTGTTTTGGATCGAGATAAAATAATAAAATTGAATATGATATAATTTCCGAAGATAGTTTAATATTTTTACAATTGCACTCATGATTTATTTCGGTAACAATACTTTTAAATATGTTTCCTGAATTAGATATTAAATCTTTTAAAGTAAATACCATATTTGTTTTTTTTTTAACAAACACTTAATAAAATTTATAGAATTATTTATTCAATATTTTTATTAACTTGGTAACATAACATTATTGTTTTCTTGTTGTTATGGTTTTATTTTTTATTTTTACTAATATTTATTATATAATATTATATACAACAGTCTTGTTGGTCACTTATTTCATAATGTCAATAATAATTATTATATCAAATGAATAACAAAATATAGGAAATATATCAATCTTAAATAACTGTTACATGATTTTTCATTCGTAAATAACTGAAATATTTCGTTCTAATTTTATTAATAAAATATTTATTATCGTACTTTTCATATTTAATACATTTTTTTGAAAATTGAAAACTTATTCGAACAATTTGAATTATACAATTATTACAACAGCAATTATAAAAAGAAATACATTATCAAGTTTATATATATAATATATATTACAACTATAAAATTTTTATTTTTAATAAATCGATTGTTTTGTTTTATTTTTAAATAATAAAAAAATAAATCTACTTATGATTCCACAATATGTTAGTGCTAAAGCAAATAAAAAGTATTTTTTTAATTTAAAATACATATGTAGTATTGACAAAAATAAAATGATTTAAACATTTGCCTTGAAATGTCGTTTTAAATATTTCAACATTCCAAAAGTACGAAATCTTTTAACACCCATTACTTTAAGTAAATCACCATCACAAATAGCATATTGTTTATTTTTGGGATCATATAAATTACGTTCTTTAATCATAGACCACATCTTTTTAACTACTTCATGACGTGGTAAAGAATCAGCTCCCATTAAACTTGCTAATTCAGGTGATAGTTGGCATGGTTTGGTGAATCCATTAGCCTAAAAAAAAACAACAACAAAATATTTTAATATACGCCTAAAGAACCTTTGATATGAAATATTAAATATACCCTTTTGGGTTTTGGTTTATCGTCATCAACAACTGCTTTTTTGTTAGCACGTTTTTTAGCTCGGCCAGTACCTGAAGTACTCTAAAAATATGTAAAAAAAAATTAAAACAAGTTGTAAGAAACTTAGGCAAGTATTTACCTTTCGAGTCCTTTTGACTTCTTCATCGGAGCTTCCTGTTTCTTTAAATACACGTTTAGGTGCACGGGTTTTACTACTTTCTTTTTCTTCTTCATCAGAATTATGATTTGTGCTCTCATTTATACGTAATTCTGATTCCGATTCATTATCTGAGTCTGCTACTTCTTGTGCGTTTACAAAATCCATAACAATTTTATCAATTTCATCTTTTCGAGGCAACAAATCACATTTAAGTTTTTTCTCAAGCTGTAGACGTACTTTCTTTGCTGATATTACAGTCAAATCGGCATTTTTTAATATTTCTAAAATAAACAACAAAACGAACTATACAATAATAAAAATATAAAACCACGCTACTATCGACCGACAACATAAAATCAAAAAATATTTCAGATTAAAATTATATTGCTCAAAATAAGACTATTAATTTTATTATATAAACTATAAATTCAAATTTATTTCATTTTTAATATACTAATTACCGTGTATTTCTTCTTTCAAAGCTTTTTTAGTAGCCATTTTTTAAACTGAATTTAAAGAAATAATGGAGAATATATTATATTTATATAAATATGGCTATGCTATGAGATGACAGTTGATATGACAGTTTTGTTAGTTTATGGCGGTTAGCCAAATAGGTTATGTGTTTTGGAAAAAGAAGTAAGTATTTTATTATGTTTATACGACACGATTTATTTCGTATTTGAAGTTTAGAAAATTTATATATAAATCTATAAAATATATTTTATGCGGGAGAAAGCAATATTATAGTTTGTTTAAAAAAAAATTTAATAATAAAATTAGTTTTTTATATACAAATTATAGTAACATTAATTATAATACATATTTGCAATTAAAAGCAACGATAAAAGTTAGATTGGTAATGATAATATGGTTCCCAGTCATAATCAACATTCATAAAATTTTTAACCGTTTCGATACGGCATCGTTTAGTGTACATTTATGTATCTATTTCACTTTATACGTACATATTACTGAGGATGCGAGAATACTCAACAGAAAAAAGTTAAATATCCAGAAGTAGTATTAGATCATAGATTAAATTATAGTATATACATAAATACAGAAATAAGTAAGCACGAAATAGATTTATGATATGTAAAAAATTAATTTATAATAAAATAATTTGAAAAAAAAACACAACAAAATAATAGCAAACAAATCACTGATTTTACATAAGTCCATTATTAAGTAGATATAACATAAGTCCATCATTAATCAAGTAGATGTAGATATAACATAAGTCCATCATTAATGGAAAGATACAGAAAGTTTGGAAGAAAAAGTATAAGACCTTGCACAAACAAAAGCAGGAATTCTCGTCACAATTATAAATTTTATTATTCTAATAAAAATATACATAACATATACCAAAGAAGCAAGAATAGAAAAAATACACTACTTCTACTTCATCATACTAGATCCTTGTATTCAATGCCTTGTTTTGTAAAATTTTCAGTACAATCGTATACCTCATTGCTCATTACCAAAATATGATAAAATTGTATTTACAGCTTCCATGTTTCTTGAATGAAAGACATGACTTTCATTATGATTTCTATATCGTTAAAATTGTTCATTAGCAGATTGAATGAAATATGAAATAAATATAGAAAACTATTTCGCGCTATACCCGCTAAACACAAATAAATTTTTGCAATACATACATACAAATTCTATAACTTTATATAAAATTATATAAATTAGGGGTACCAGATAACTCGTAGTTAGTTAGTAATATTTTGCATAATATATTACATAATATTTACATAAATAGTGATGGCATTTTCAGTTTTTCATATGAAATATCAGATATGTTTGTTTTATATTACCAAAATTAATGATTTAATGAATAAATTGAAAAAGTTGGCCTTGAAAATTTCTTGTGAAAAACAAAACAAAAAATGCATGAAGAAACAATATAGGTTAAAGAGGCAAATATGGTTCAATATCACGTTCAATATTATATAAAATATATTTTATATTTCTTTCCTCTTTCTCAACATGTTTTTTTATCCCTTACTATCATCATTCATTTATTTACTAAAAATATTTAACGAAAAAATTTTTTGTTATATATTTTCTTCACTAAAGGTGAATCGAAAACGATATATTTTTGTTTCGTAAAATGTGTTTTTCTCAATTTTAGCAAAACAAAAAATAACCATTTTTAATAACAAACAAAGAACATAAGCCTTTATCAAGAAAACAACATTGTGATTTTTATATTAACAATATTATATTAAATTTAAAAATTATATCAATAAAATAATATAAATATATATATGTATAAATTAAAATAATTAATTTTAAAAATTTATATTTATTTTTCAATCCATTTTCCAAAATCAATATTTCACTTTTCGCCTAAAAAGACTCTTAATGGATTCGTTAAAAGAGATTCACAAACATTACGCTAAATACGAATCATTAATGTTTCACCAAAACGTAATTAAAATGAAGTACCAATACATACACCAAACTTCGTTTTTG
This sequence comes from Rhamphomyia laevipes, assembly GCA_963920725.1. NCBI lineage: Eukaryota > Metazoa > Arthropoda > Insecta > Diptera > Empididae > Rhamphomyia > Rhamphomyia laevipes. The sequence goes on from OY987257.1 coordinate 29,860,696, forward strand.
ATTTCAATTATCATGTGACTGGTGAATCGTTAACGATATAAAAACGATACATCTAAACGATTCGTAAAATATGTTTTGTATGAGGAAGTTATTTCTTTTACGAATCGTAAACGATACTTCTTGTTTTCAGGGATAATAATTATTCTTCTCAAACCATATTTATTACAAAGCTGTTTTTTTGGCTAAAGCCCCTCGGCAGTTTTTAGTGAAAAATAATGTCCATATTATATATCACTGTCCATCTTATACATTATATAATTTTTGACAGTAGTTAATGGTTTTCAAGAAAATGTAAAATATAATATAACAAGAAATCTGTATTTTTTGTTGTTTCTTCAAGTATCCAAATAGAATGTTTTCATATAAATTGTTTTCCCCATAGACATATACCAAGGAAAAGTACTATTGATATAAATGTAACAACAGCTTTGAATCGTATATCCGATTTCTTTTTTAAATTAATGTTGGTCATCTAAACAAAATTTGCATTTTTTTATAAAATTTACCATGAAATAAATAAATTGTGTTATTATTATACCTTCTCCAATTTATCGAGACGTTCATCAATTTTATCAATTATTTTTTTCAATTCATCTAATGCATCTAATACACATTTACTAGCAAAGTGTCTTTCATCGACTATCGTGTCAGTAGATGGTGATAGTTTTAATTTTAAATTTGCAGCAGATAGTGCCATTTTCAGAGATTCCGATTCATTATCTGAGTCTACTACTTCTTGTGCATTTACAAAATCCATAACAATTTTATCAATTTCATCTCTTCGAGGCAACAAATCACATTTAAGTTTTTTCTCAAGCTGTAGACGTACTTTCTTTGCTGATATTACAGACAAATCGGCATTTTTTAATATTTCTAAAATAAACAACAAAACGAAGTATACAATAATAAAAATATAAAACCACGCTACTATCGACCGACAACATAAAATCAAAAAATATTTCAGATTGAAATTATATTGCTCAAAATAAGACTATTACTTTTATTATACATAAACTATAAATTCAAATTTATTTCATTTTTAATATACTAATTACCGTGTATTTCTTCTTTCAAAGCTTCTTTAGTAGCCATTTTTTAAACTGAATTTAAAGATATAATGGAGAATATATATTATATTTATATAAATATGGCTATGCTATGAGATGACAGTTGATATGACAGTTTTGTTAGTTTATGGCGGTTAGCCAAATAGGTTATGGTGTTTTGGAAAAAGAAGTAAATATTTTATTATGTTTATACGACACGATTTATTTCGTATTTGAAGTTTAGAAAATTTATATATAAATCTATAAAATATATTTTATGCGGGAGAAAGCAATATTATAGTTTGTTTAAAAAAAATTTTAATAATAAAATTAGTTTTTTATATACAAATTATAGTAACATTAATTATAATACATATTTGCAATTAAAAGCAACGATAAAAGTTACATTGGTAATGATAATATGGTTCCCAGTCATAATCAACATTCATAAAATTTTTAACCGTTTCGATACGGGATCGTTTAGTGTACATTTATGTATCTATTTCACTTTATACGTACATATTACTGAGGATGCGAGAATACTCAACAGAAAAAAGTTAAATATCCAGAAGTAGTATTAGATCATAGATTAAATTATAGTATATACATAAATACAGAAATAAGTAAGCACAAAATAGATTTATGATATGTAAAAAATTAATTTATAATAAAATAATTTGAAAAAAAACACAACAAAATAATAGCAAACAAATCACTGATTTTACATAAGTCCATCATTAAGCAGATATAACATAAGTCCATCATTAATCAAGTAGATGTAGATATAACATAAGTCCATCATTAATGGAAAGATACAGAAAGTTTGGAAGAAAAAGTATAAGACCTTGCACAAACAAAAGCAGGAATTCTCGTCACAATTATAAGTTTATGCATTAATTCGAATTATATGCATAAATTTTTTCAGAATCTTAAACACATCCTATCGTTATTAATCCGTGAATCAATTTTTAAATTATAAACTAGTTTATTGTAATTTATTATTATATAAACAGTAGTTAATGGTTTTCAAGAAAATGTAAAATATAATATAACAAGAAATCTGTATTTTTTGTTGTTTCTTCAAGTATCCAAATAGAATGTTTTCATATAAATTGTTTTCTCCATAGACATATACCAAGGAAAAGTACTATTGATGTAAATGTAACAACAGCTTTGAATCGTATATCCGATTTCTTTTTTAAATTAATGTTGGTCATCTAAACAAAATTTGCATTTTTTACCATGAAATAAATAGTGTTATTATTATACCTTCTCCAATTTATCGAGACGTTCATCAATTTTATCAGTTATTTTTTTCAATTCATCTAATGCATCTAATACACATTTACTAGCAAAGTGTCTTTCATCGACTATCGTGTCAGTAGATGGTGATAGTTTTAATTTTAAATTTGCAGCAGATAGTGCCATTTTCAGAGATTCTAAATGCGAATTTGTACTATTTATAATTTTATTGTTAAACTCTTGTGCCTCATATTTTGAAACAACTCTAAAAAAAAATTGAAATAAAATATTTAGGTAAAATTTTATAAATTTATATAAACTAATTTATACTCAGTCCAAGAGTAATCCTGTCGAGTCAATTCACGGAATACTTCCAGCATTTCATCTTGTTTTTTTTTATCTCTGATACCAAGTAATTCTAAATCTTGATGTGTTAATGATGCTAGATCCCTGTATTCAATGTCTTGTTTTGCAAAATTTTCAGTACAATCGTATACCTCATTACCAAAAGATGATAAAATTGTATTTACAGCTTCCATGTTTCTTGAATGAACGGCATGACTTTCATTATGATTTCTATATCGTTGAAATTGTTCAAAGAAGTTGGTGAAACCCATTATTATAATGGGTACTTAAGATTGAGTTTGAATATATATACCAAAATATGTTTTGTTAAATTTACAAAAGAAAATAAATCACTCAAAATTTTTGCATATTTGAAATATAATTCGCAGCTACCTAATTTTTTTGCTTGTTGCTTGTTCCTTCCTTTATTTTTATATTCAAATATTTATAGTAAAAAAAACTGCAAACAAATATATATGTATATATGCAGTGTCAAAAGAATTCGAAATTTCGAAAAACATTAAAAATGCTGCCAGAGTGGTTAGAAATAATAATATTGCGAAGTTAATATGAAATATCAAAAATATTTGCATTTGTATCTACATCTTTGACTGTCAAAGATCTACAAAAATGAAATAAAGTTACATATATTTCGTTATTAGTAATATAAATGTTGAACATTTAATGACCGACCCTATAGATATTTCGTTTCATAAATACCCTACTTCTACCGGTTTGTATTAAAATGATGAATATTTCAGAAAAAACTCGGAATTTTAATTTATTTATTTATCTATGATACCATCAAGATACAATCATACAATTAATAATATAATTACTTAAGTAAGTGAAATAAAACTTCAAAACCTCAGGCAACTTAAAAAAAACCATCATAAAGAACCAAAATCGGCGGAAATCAGTGTCAATAGCTGCATTCAATTCGCTGACTTGGCAACCCTGTATACCGGCATCGGAAGAAAATATAAACTTCAATTTTTTGGTTAGTCACCTTTTTATTCTAGTGTTATTAGAACGAACAATTGAACAATAAAATAACAGAAGTTTTGAAGTGCACAATATTTGTAAAAAAAAACAAACCCACAGTAATTAAAAAAATCAATAAATATGACTACTTGGTTGCCTTTGGAATCAAATCCTGATGTATTATATAAATTATAAACATAGTAATGTGAAAGTAATATTTGTAACTTTTTATAGGTAATGAATAAATATATTCATAAGTTGGGAGTATCTTCAGATTGGAGCCTAACCGATGTATATGGACTTGAACCTGAAATGTTACAATGGATACCGAAACCAGTAAAAGCTATTATCTTACTGTTTCCATGTTCTGAAGGTGTAAGTAAATTACACAGGTTCAACAATTTTGTAATTCCAATTATACGTAATTTTAATATTCTTTATTAATTTAGTATGAAAAACATCGTGCATTAGAAGATGAAACGCTTAAAAGTAATCCACCAGAACATCCAAAAGATTTGTTCTATTTAAAACAAGTTATTCATAATGCATGCGGAACAATTGCATTAGTACATAGTATTGCCAACAATAAAGATATTAACATTAATGATGGCGTCTTAAGCAAATACTTAAATCAAACCATTCCTTTAACTCCAGAAGAACGTGGAAAAATACTCGAAAATGATTTAGCATTTACTGAAACACATCATGAATTGGCACAAGAAGGGCAAACTACTGCAAATCCCGAAGAACAAGTTAATCATCATTTCATTGCTTTAATACATAAAGATGGTGAACTTTATGAATTGGACGGTAGAAAATCATTTCCAATTAAGCATGGTTCAACTAATGAAGAAAACTTTTTACAAGATGCTGCTAAAATATGTAAAGATTTTATGGCACGCGATCCGGATGAAGTTCGTTTTACAGTTATTGCATTAGCACCTACACAAAAGTAAGTATTTCTTTTCACTCTTGACAAATGTTGTTGTCATAGTCACCGCTTTGATACATAAATGGATTTTATGTCCATTTTAACAATAAATTAAAGAAAAAGTAATTATATAAGCTTTCTGCATTTTAAATGGATAATATTATAATTTTAGAAATATTTGCTATAATTACACATTAAATTAAACATTTTTTTGGTTTTGTAAACTGAATATGCTTGAAGCAAACAAAAATAAATTAATCATCAAAACAATCAAATTTTTTTCTTTTATTTTTTTTTGTATATATTTATTTTTAGGAACAGTTCGCTAATTTACATTATAAAAATGTTTATAAAAGGTGTAATGTATTGAAATTATTACCAAATTCGTTAAAAGAACTATTATGAATTTTTTAATTATACTATGTCATCCTCCAGAAATAGTTCCATTATATTATGAATATATTTCACTACGACGTAATAAATGCTTAAATTCCTGATGTATGGGAGTGAAATTAAGGGAAATAGTAATATAAAAATTCCTGGTGAATTACATTCAAATTCAATAAATACTATTTGCTACAGTTAAAAAAGTATTAATATTCATTTTATTTTGTATATACATATATATTATTTGTAAAGTGGTAGTGATGCGTAATTCAGTTGATGGGTTCTTAAACATCAACCAAGCTTCTTCTACTAAACACCAATTCTCACCTTCACGAGATTCCCCCTGTCAAGCCGAAAGAACCAACCCGGTTGATGTACTTTGAGTCGGTGAGCAAATGAGAATAGAGGCAACAAAATCTAAAAGCGTCTGTTCCATATTGGGCGGCTTCTGGTCTGCGTCTGATCACAGAGGGGCGGCAATCAATTCACCTGATAGAAAGATCTAGAAAGAATAGTTGCAGCAAAATCCAGAAGCGTGTGTTCCATAGATTGGTGGCAACAAAATCCAGAAGCGTCTAAACCATATTGGGCGGCTTCTGGTCTGCGTCTGATTTATCCCGGAGGAGCATCAGTTAATTCACCTAGTAGGTGTAGGTGGGTCTCTCTAAAATGCAACCAAATGCAACTCATACTTCGGTATAAAACACGAATAAGTCTAATACCACGATTATAATTGACGCTTTCTAGACGCATATTCTAGACGTAGCATTTGTCAACATAAAGTTGAAATGTATGGAGTTGTATGAACATAGTTACAATGCACGCAATATAATCGTAGCCTCTGTAAAAGTTGACCAACTTTTAATTTTTTCGCTTTCATCGCGCTTTGCAGTGTCAAAATATAGAAAAATTTAAAAAGTTAAAAAAAAAATTTCAATTCAATTCAAAATTTCAAAAGGTATTTTATTAATTTAAATTCAAGAATTTAAGAATTTACAAAATTTAATTTATAAATAATATTTTTCTCAAAAAAATGTAAACAAACAATTGTTATTTTCCACATCTACGTTTTCTATTGTGTCTACTCTTTTTGTAGACCGCGTTCGAACGCGTCTAGAGATAGTATTGAAAGCGACAATGTAACTCAAGCATAAACCAGATAAAAAAGCGGCAGGGCAGGGATGTCTGCCAAAGTGTCGTCAGAATCCACGGCTGTCGGAGAGTAGCCAAGCAAGAGGAATTTAGCTAAGTCGCCAAGTGGAAAACGTGCACTCATGGTGGAGTGACAGGCCATCAATGACCCGTTACCCCAGAGATAGTCTCAACCTCAACATACGCAACGATAACGGGCTACAGCGCACTGTCAGAAAAATATTCAACCTATATAAAATGTATGGGACTATTTAATCTCAACGCAAACATTCACAACGCAAACGCAGAAGTTCGAAAAATTGAAATTTCAACGCGCGTAAAGTTGCCAACGCAGGAATTTGACAACTAATTTCATTATCAAATAATTTCAAAAATTGATGGTGCTACAAATTTGAATAATAAGTAATTATTTAATAATAAATTTTAATAATTTTAATAATAATAATTTGAATAACAAGTTTTAATTTAAATTTTTCACTTTTCAATTCAACAACTGCAAGAAATAATTATTAATTTTTTTCAATAATATAAAACAGCTGATTAAAATCAGCTGTGTTATGTCATTTACGCAATAACTTAACTTTGAGATTATCTGTTACGCCGTTGTGAATGTTGCGCTGTAGCGCGTTGTCGTTGCGTATGTTGAGACTATCTCTACCATTAAAAGGAAATAACAAAATTAGACATTCTCTACTGAAAAGTCAATCTTTAGGAAATTTGCATACACCGTAAGAATATAATAACAAAAATCTTAATGCTTCAGACAGTCTCGCCACTCGTACCGTTGCCGTTATAGGTTTGGAATGTCTAAAGACGCTGGCGACGTTGGTGACGACTTTGTGTAGACAGACTCGCCGCATTGAATCATTTAAATAAAAGTATATTGGTTGATGTTAAAAAATCATTTCTATTAAATATTGTGAATTAAATATATCAAATATTGTGTTAAAAATAATTTACAATAAAATATGCCTTCAGATTGTTATTATATTTTTAACTTTAATTACATGTTATTTAGTTAAAATTACATTTTCTCTCACAAATGGAATTAACTTTTTATAATAATACAATATAAATATAAATAATTATATAAATAACATATAAATATCCACCACATTTTTTGTTGTACAAAATTTTTTTTTTTTAAATTATTTCTATTAATTCTACAACAAATCCCATTTTAAAAAAATGATTTTTCATAAATAAAAAAAAAAATCAACAAAACAATATTTTTATGTCATATAACAATTTTCATATCAATTAGACATTTGGAAACGGCAACGACTTCAAAAGTTGAAATCGATTGAACTTTCTTACGGCACGAGCGTCCCCGGCGTCATGACGGCGGCATGTTTGTCTGCTTTCATATATTTCTATATATTTTAACTTTTCTTTGACATTCCAAACCTTCAACGGCAACGGCGCAGATTTCTTCAACGGCGAGACTATCTCTGGGGTAACATACAACAACGGTCAGTTATGAACTTTCTAAACAACAGCAACGAGGAATTTACACCTAAAAGGAAAAATGTGCTCAGATAGCAACTTACCCGGAATCCAAACATCCTTAAAATCAATATTCGCTGACCAAGAAAAAATTGCAAATCTAGAAAGCGAATTACAGGAATCAAAACGTGAGATCTTAGAACTAAAAAATATTATACTAGCAATCCAGCATAAAGAATCTATACTTTCAAGATCAGATCAGATCCCAAACCCAGTAAAGATGCTGACTAATTAATGATCACGCACTTACAACCGTTGCAATGCAAAAGAAGCAAAGAAAAGAAAAACATTAAATAACACATAAAACAAATATCGAAAGAGAGGACAAACCTGCAAAGGAAAACCTAATAAACAATAAAACCGATAATAACAAACAAATAAAATACAATTTTACCGAATACTCACCCAGCCAACAGAATAGATTTCGCATACTTACTAACTGGTACATCAGGAATCAGCAGAAGAAAATGATATAGATCCCATCCAAATAACAGAAGATACAATATGGGGAATATATTTCAGCACGACAAATTAGGTATACGGAACGACAATTGTTGCACAGCAGAATATGTATCCAACCCGACAATATTAGAAGTTTGCACGACAATTTTTCACATTATAGTCTTCCAGAAATATTATTCCCTTTTCCATTATACTACAAGAACAAGGGTATTATTCTTTTTCCATTATACTACAAGAACAAGGTATATTTATTTATTTAATATTAGTATACGCTACATATTTTGCCGTTCAATTACACAATTTGCCGTTCAATTACACAATTTGCCGTTCAATTACAAAATTTACCGTTCAATTACACAATTTGCCGTTCAATTACAAAATTTACCGTTCAATTACACAATTTGCCGTTCAATTACACAATTTGTCGTTGAAAACACCTAATTTGTCGTTGAAAACACCTAATTTGCCGTAACGAAAAATGCATCCCATACAATATTATTAATATTAACCAAAGCAGCAGCAGAAACTCAAAGTTACGATGTGATTACACTAGCCATAAATGTCTGATAGAAATGTTAGACATTTCTATCTGACATTTTTTTTTTACAGGTAAAAAAAACACGCTGGCTATTTGATGGCAGACATTTCTGTCTAGTGTCTAACATTTCATTTGTAATCATGTCGTCAACAAGAAAGCAATTAGTTATAAAAATATTTTTAATAATATAGTTATTCACACCTTAATTAATATATAGCTTTTATTTATTTAGCAGTAAACTAATTTTTTCACTCCAATAATCACCTCAAAGTAATTAAATTTTAAATTTCAGGAGCAAATCTAACATTTTTATCAAATATCGCCATTTGCAAATTAACAAATGTCAAAAAAAATCTGCAAAAAAATCTGAAAAGTTGCCTAGAGAAAAATCGTGATTTTTCTGTCGGGACAGAAATCCTGTCTGGTTTACACTTGACATTTCGTAGACAGAACATATGTTCTGTCTAAGAAAAAGTCTAGTGTAAACCGCAAGTAACCCCAGAGATAGTCTCGCCGTTGAAGAAGTCTGCGCCGTTGCCGTTGAAGGTTTGGAATGTCAAAAAAAAGTTAAAATATATAGAAATATATGAAAGCAGACAAACTCGCCGCCGTCATGACGCCGGGGACGCTCGTGCCGTAAGAAAGTTCAATCGATTTCAGCTTTTGAAGTCGTTGCCGTTTCCAAATGTCTAATTCATATGAAAATTGTTGTATGACATAATGCTTCAGACAGTCTCGCCGCTCGTGCCGTTGCTGTTGTTGGTTTGGAATGTCAAAAGACGCTGGTGACGTTGGTGACGATTTGTGTAGACAGACTCGCCACATTGAATCATTTAAATAAAAGTATATTGGTTGATGTTAAAAAATCATTTCTATTAAATATTGTGAATTAAATATATCAAATATTGTATTAAAAAAAATTTACAAATAATTTACTCTTGACATTTCCTTCAGTTTGGATTCGCAAAATTCCAATCGTTCCACTCTTTCGATTCGATTCGTTCCGATTCGACCTATGTGTCCACTCAATCGATTTCCCATATAAAATATATGGAGACGTCAAATTTGAACTTTTCGAAACGAATCGAAACTGAACCGATCGAAACAATGTAGCCCAGGCTTTACACTACAGGACTACAGCACAACATACTGCAAACTACGCCATATTAGCATAAACAGCACGATTTAAAACAAGCACATACACACTGTTACGCTGTCTGTCAATTTTTTATATTTATTTCTTTATTATTAATAAATTTTCAATAAAATTTGTATGGAAGGACGTAATATACTTACTGTTGGAAACTAAAACAGAAGTAGTACATATATTGGAAATTTAATTTATTAAAAACGTTAGTTTAATCTGCACCGTATTGTACTAATCCATTTTGATATACATTACATATATAAATATATATTGGAATCCATAATCCAAAATGTATTTTTTTTAAATTTAGAAAAATAAAAATGACTGCTGAACAGAATATCGAAACTACTGAGGCCGAATCTGCTGAGGCTGAAGTTCAAATAATAAAATTTCACCCAACTAACAATACTATCGTAAATGAAATTTTGGAATTTTTAGCCAAAAATCCTAAAATCTTATTTAAATCACAACAAATAGATGATCCAGAAATAAGTATTGATGAAAAAATGTTAATAGCTTATGAAATATTAACGGAGAGTCATGAAAGTTTTTTACTAAGATTTGGCAAATATTTAACAATGAATCATTTAAATTATTTTCAAAATTGTATGAGTTCGAATAACTATGAAATACAATATTTAATAAAAAACTTACAAATAAACATGGAACAAAGTAAGAAAAATGTTAAAAATCGTAGATTTACAGCTCTCAAAGAAATGATAAAGAAAAATGAATATTTTAGTGAAACTGAAATGATGAAACGTGAACCACATTTATATGAACAATTTATTGGACAATACTTAACAGACAGTGAAAAGATAGTTCGAGATGGATTTGATGATCCATCAAATACACCATTTTCAAAAATTTTATTAGATGGTATTGATAGAGATCGGACTGAAGAATTGCGAAAAAAACAGGCTAAATATGATATAGATATAACAGATGAAAGCACGCAAAAGTCAGATATATCAAAAACTATTAATAATTTTGAAGAAGATGATCAAAATTATGAAGAAATGTATCCAAAAATTCCAGCTTCATTTCGGAAACATTGGGGAAATTTTGAAGATGAATCGAATTCATTTGATTGTGATAGAAAAAAAAGTGATCAGAAATATATCACAGCAAGTGAAAGGGCAATGTTAAGACAAGAATTTGTAGAAATTATGCATACCAAATTTTTGGAAGGGGAAGATAAAGACTTTGACTATTCTAATATAGATAATAACACTGAATATGATGATATCGAGCAAATAAATCAAGATAAAGAAGATGAATACTTTAACGAGGATGGAAATGATAATGAAAATATCATTCCAAACTATGACTCAGATGATGAAGACGATTTGGATGTATTTATGAAACATTTAAATGAACATCCAACGTTGAAACGAAGTTTAATAACGTAGACAGATATAGTATTGTATTTTGTTTTATTTTTATTTTTCAGATATATAAAAATAATATTAAATGTAATATAACTAGTTTTTTTATGATAATTTGTTATCTTGAATGATAATTTACCTCCAAAAGTAGATATACTATAAACTTTTGATTAAAGTTAACAATTAAAATTTAAACATTTAATATTAACATGGAGAATACATAATTTATTAAAAGTTTCGCAAGTTATTATATCAATTAACTTTTAAGCTTTTAATAATAAATGATTACAACATTATTTAATTTATTCAATATAATTTTGTAGAGATGAATACTGTATTTTGACTGTCCATATCCAGCATTGGAATATTTAAAATTCTAATAAGTTTAGTTATAAATAAAATCGAAGAGCTTTTATTTTAAAAATAATCTTGTTAAGGGGTGTATCATTCAAATTTTAAACAATGTGATTAAATAATTATCAGGATAAGATCCGACTTTCCAGCACTATGGACTTTACATATGTACTATCATTTAAGATTACGGTTTGGGCTACAATGTATCGATCAGTTCAGTTTCGATTCGATTCATACAGTAGAGTCTATCAATCAATTAAATTAGTTTACTTAACCAGTCGATTGGCTGTACGAATCGAATCGAAATTGAACTGAGCAAGCAGTACATTGTAGCCCATACTTTATACTCCCCTCCATCTATATACATATTTTAATTTTTTTTTCTATGGCATCGTTGATTGTAAAGTGGTTTTGTCGTATGTTGGCTATTTTTCGTTCTGTTATTTCATATATTATTGTCACTATGTCAGCACTGAAAAATCGAAAAATAAATCACAAATCACATCAAAATAAATAAATTCGCGGTTCGCGCCAATTTGTTTGTCATTTTAAAATGTTTTTTTTTTTTGTTATTTAAGAACTTCCTTCATCTTCGCAATTCGCAATATAAGAAATTCAATTATACAATACAAAAGTAATAATTTCTGAAAATGGGTATAACAGGATTGATTCCTTTTTTAGAGAAAGCATCTTCAAAAATAAACATCCGAGACGTCAAAGGTTATACTGTGGCCATTGATACCTACTGTTGGCTCCATAAAGGTGCTTTTGCTTGTGCCGACAAATTAATGAGAGGAGAACAAACTGATATGTAATTTATATGTTTGTATATCCTATAAAGTTTTAATATTTATTGATTTTTCCAGTCACATTCAATATTGCATTAAATATATTAATTTGTTATTGTCATATAATATAAAACCAATATTGGTATTTGATGGGAGACACTTACCAGCTAAAGCTCTAACAGAAAAACGTCGCCGAGATGCTCGAAACGATTCCAAAAAGCGTGCAGCAGAGCTTTTTCGTTTAGGTAAAACAGAAGAAGCAAAATCGCATATGAGACGTTCTGTTGATATTACAGTAAGCTATTTATTTAACTTGCTAACAAAGTAAACAAAAAAAAATTACAATATTTTAGCATGAAATGGCTCTTCAATTAATTCAAGAATGTCGGAAAAGAAATGTTGATTGTATTGTTGCGCCATATGAAGCAGATGCTCAATTAGCGTTTTTAAATAAACATAACATTGCTCAATATATAATAACTGAGGATTCCGATTTAGTTCTATTTGGTTGTGAAAAAATTATTTTCAAATTAGATTTAAGTGGTAATTGTTTATTAGTAGATGCTGGAAAATTACATTTGGCAATGGGTTGTCGATTAGAAAAATTTACATTTGATAAATTTCGTTATATGTGCATTCTGTCTGGTTGTGATTATTTAGATTCTTTGCCCGGTATTGGTCTTGCTAAGGCATGCAAATTTATATTAAAAATTGAAGAAACTGATATGACGAAAACTTTAAAGAAATTACCACAATCTTTAAATTTACGTAATATAATTGTAACAGATGAGTATATACAAAATTTTTTGAAAGCTGAAGCCACATTCAAGCATATGTATGTGTATAATCCCTTAATAAGACAGATGGTACGTTTAAATGGTATACCAGAAGGTATTACAAATTATGAATTGTTTTGTACAAATGCTGGAGAAACTCTAGATAATGAAATTGCATTTCAATTAGCTTTAGGTAATTTACATCCATTTTCATTTAAGCAATTAGATAATTGGCATCCTGATCAAAATCAATTAAATAATGTTAGTTATTATATTTATTTAATTTATATATTTAGAATAACAAAAGTGTTTTCTTTTATTTTTTAGAATAATATAAGAACAGATAGTTGGACACAGTCTATTAAAACAAAACACAAAAGTATTTGGCACCCCGCATTTGAAACACATTTACCAAAACCACAACAGAAACTTAATGGATTTTTATTTAAGAAAATTACATACAAAATTAATGAACATGAAATTGCTGAGCAAGGAAATATTTGGTAAAATATATAATTTATTTCTAAATTTGAATTATTTAAAATATATTTTAAATAATTTCTTTATATTTCAGTGAAAGTGAAATGTCAATAGTATCACTTTATACAGATAGTGGTAAAGAACCAGTATGTAAACGACAATGTCTAAGTAGCCAATTAACATCAAATGATGATTCTACTAATGAAAAATCTTTAATATTGGAATCCAACAAAAAAAACCCTTTTGTAAAATTTAATAATACAGAAAATTTACTATCTCCAACACGCATAACAACTGAAAATAGTTCATTATTAAAAACACTTAGTCCAATAAAAATGTCTAATATACAAACTGTTAATCCCGAAAAACTATCAAAATTGAGTAAATTTAATAGAACTATACTTAATAATGACAAAAAAATCAGGAGTCGCTTTTTCTTTTCAAATACGATATTAGTTACAAATCCCACTACTATTACTTCTAACAACAATGATGATAAAGAGGATTTTGGAAAAATTGTTACTGATATTGAAAGTTCCTATGATAAAAATAATGAGAAATATTCAGCTTTTTATTCACCAACTAAAATTTGTGAAGAAAATACTTTGAATATTGAAAAGACAAGAAAATTATCAGCAGACTTTAGTGATTCCGATAACAATACCAATAATGTAACAAGTTCACAAAAAGAAAATAATACAATATTTGACAAATTTCAATATGTGAATGCCAATAAACAAATAGATATTACAAATAACGATGAAGTAATTGAAATTTCTGATACTGAAACTAAGAAAAAAGTAATTGTTGGAAAAAATCAAAAGGTAACGAAAGAAATTAAAATTAAAAAACTATTAGCTATTTTTTTTTATTTAAGAACATGCGAATTGGATTGAAAAGAAAATCAAAAATTAAATGCGAAATACAAACGCGTCTCAGCAAATTTGGATTTAAAAAAAAGTAAGAATTTATTTAAATTGAAATATTTGTTACATAATATGTATTAATTTCAGGTCATCAATTTAATTATAATAATTTAATATTATACATATTTAAAGAAATTAAATGTTTAGAAAATATTTCACTATTTATTGTTAATTAATATTATCTTGTAAAAAAATTAAACTTAATTTACGATCACTGCGCTTTTTTAAATAAATTTAACTTATATTGAATTAACTACCATAATCGTTATTTAAAAAAAATCATAATTTTTCCTCAACTCCTATTTTAGAGATTCTGGAACCCACTGATAAAACCTATAAAAATGTATATATGTATAATTATTTATTATTGCATATTTTTAATAAAATGAACTACTTACAGATTTTGTTATAAATTGGCTTATCCTATTTATAAAAGTATTTAAAAATTCAATTCCACAATATTGAATTAATTTGTCCAATACCTCGAAAAACATTTTTTTTACGATAAATTCGAACAGTTAATGACAGAATGATTTGCGAGAGTGATGAGTGACAGTAGATATAAAATTTTTAACAACTACATATATCAGATCACTACTGTCGGAAGAATATGTGCCTTCACACTTTGACTACATATGTAAATATCAAACAAAAAACAATATGAATTTGACATCGGAAAGTATATGCCACACCGGGCCTAATAGGCTCAAGTGCGCTAGGGACTTTGATTTCGTCAACCCCTTGTAAACCAACCAACCATGTAAATAAGGAAAAATAAAAAGACATAGAACAACCTGCAAATTATATATAGTACCGATTCTAAAATAAAAAGACTATTTTGAAATGTAAAAAGACTAAATTGACCTGAAAATGCTATATATAAAATTTTTTTTTTTTTAATTCTCCGGTTTTGGAAGTTGAGCTACATAATTTACACCTAGCAGCCCTAATTCCAATTGATCATTTTTTAATATATTCATTTATTAATTTTTAATTGGTGATGGTTAGAAATTATTCATTTTATTAATTTTATTAATAATTTCTAACCATCAATTGTGGCTTTAAAGCTCACTTTTAAACTAAATAAAATGGTGGCCCCTACTTAAGCAGGTTATGCATTCTTTAATATTACGTCATACTTTGAATATGTACACCACAAATACATAACATTACATTAATTTAACTAATAACTACACTTGTTTGGATTTGGATTGGAGAAAGTAGAAAAAACTAATTTTTATCATTTTAAAGCCTTAAATTAAGAAACAATGGAATACGAAGTAATATTTTAATTTATTTATAAAAAAAATTAATTTATAAATTATTTTTAAATAAAGGCAAAACCATGTGTGATACCAATAACAAACTTCAATGCTGTCGAAGATGCTGCAGTACTTCGACAAGCCATGAAAGGTTTTGGAACGGATGAACAAACAATTATTGATGTTATAGTAACACGTTCTAATAATCAACGCCAAAATATCAAAAATACATTCAACAAAGAATACGAACGTGATATTATTGAAGATCTAAAAAGCGAATTGGGTGGAAATTTCGAAAATGTTATAATTGCATTAATGACACCAACCAGTGAATATTTGTGTAAAGAATTGCACAAAGCAATGGATGGTATGGGAACAGATGAATCAACTTTAGTAGAAATAATTTGTACAAAATCTAATGAAGATATTAAACTACTTGTTTCCGATTATGAAAAACTTTATGATCGACCATTGGCAGAACATATGTGTAGTGAAACATCAGGTCATTTTAGAAGATTGTTGACTTTAATTATTACTGGTGCTCGGGATGCAATTGGAATTGTTAATCCAGAAAAGGCGAAAGAAGATGCTGATTTATTATATGCTGCTGGTGAAGCAAAACTTGGAACGGATGAAGAAGTTTTTAATCGTATTTTTGCACATTCAAGTTTTGCTCAATTAAAACTAATATTTTCTGAGTATAAATCTATATCTGGTATGACTATTGAACAAGCAATTAAACATGAAATGGATGGTACTTTACATGATGCAATGATGGCTATTGTTGAATGTGTTCAATCACCGGCAGCATTTTTTGCAAATCAATTACATAAAGCAATGGATGGTGTTGGTACCGATGATGATGCTTTAATAAGAATAATTGTCAGTCGGTCAGAAATAGATTTGGGGAATGTAATTGATGAGTTCGAAAGATTATACGATAAAACATTGTTGAGTGCAATATCGGTTAGTTAGTATTTTATATATAATTATAACTTCCATATCATTTGTATTATATTTCCCATGTATTTTCATTATCTTTAATCAATACTTTTAATCTGTTTTCGTTTGGTTATAATACTGTTTATATTTCTTTCAGCAGAACGAAACATCTGGAGACTACAAAAGAGCTTTAATTGCATTAATAAAGCAATAAAAATCGTAGTAAAACAAAAAAAAATTAGTGAATCTCACAAATTATTTATATGGAATGTTTAAAGTATTATTTGTTAGCACATTCCAGTGTTATGTTGTGTAGTGTGATTTTATTCGCAACGCCAAATTATTTAATCATTTTTTTATTGTGGCTATGGTATAGATTTAAATATTTAATGCTTATTCCTAAACTATTTTTACAATGTTACTCAATATTGACTATGTAATAAAGTTTAGTTCTCATGTTTAAATGTCGTTTTTTGTATATCCATTAATTTTTTATAAGACAAAACTATATTACTTGAAAATAGACGAATTAAGTAAAATATTGGTTTATTAAAAAATCAATAAAATTCTATTTAATTTTAATAACTTTATTTACTTATGAATTTCATAGAAACATTTTTGAATAATTTAGTTTTCTCCTTTATATGCTTTGATATGGAAAACTATCCAGGCTGGAACTACAGTTAAAGAAACAATCATTCCACCACCCAAGAAAACCTTTTCCTGCAATTAGAAATAGGATTTTTGTTATATAATTGCATATAAATAATTTTTGACAAGACCAATGAATGAGACTTTAAAGGAAATTATTTACGTAATACTTACAGCTGTAGATATATGCTTTGTTGGTGGTCCGCTTACAACGGATTGAGCTCTTGTTTGAAGAGCATTTCGAATAGCTGGAACAAGTAAACGTGCTGCACTTTCTCTAAACATTTTTATTAATTATTAACTTTTAAACTTTTAGAAAATTGTATAAAACCACTGTAGACTGCAGTTGCTTGAAAATATACTTTGCAAATTGCTGTCAAATCAGATCAGAATCAGTCAGAAGTTTTTAGTACACTCTCTAATCTCTATTTAAAATTTTAGTACTCTCTTAAGAGCATAGACCTACATTTCCGTTCCGTCCCGATCCTAATAGTTAACTATATTATTATTATTTTTCTAACGCTGCCATCTGTCAGATATTATGTTTAATATAGTAGGAAGTGCTGCCAAATATTTATTTAATACAAATTCAAAATATAAAGTATGTACATTATTTTTTTTACTTATTTAAATATTTTAATAAAATTGATATATCGAATCTAAAAATTATTAAACAATTAAGAGAGTCTAATAAAGAATTATTAATAAATATCCTGTGACAAATGGTGGAAACCAATACCGTATATTTTGTACGACATGGTGAAAGTGAATGGAATAGAATGAATTTATTTTGCGGTTGGCACGATGTTAATTTAAGCTCAAAAGGTAATTAATTAGATAAATGTATATATTTTTCTTTTAAATTCTTTAATATATTTAAAAAAAAAAACTAGGTATTTATGATGTCGTATTATTAACATCACCAGCATTAGTAAAAGAGAATATTAAATTTGATGTGGCATTTACATCCGTATTGAAACGAACTATTAAAACTTTGGAAATTATTATGAATTCTTTACATCAACCTAATATTAAAATGAATTCTGCATGGCAATTAAATGAACGTCATTATGGTGCACTTGTTGGATTCAATAAACGGCAAATGGCTGATGTACATGGAGAAGAAAAGGTTCATTACTATACAAATTATATATATATATATATAGCATTTTCCGGTCAAATTAGTCTTTTTACACATAAAGATAGTCTTTAAAAATATCAAGATAGTCTTTTAAAAAATCAAATTAGTCTTTTTAAATTTCAAATTAGTCTTTACAGTTCGAATTAGTCTTTTAAAATTAAAATTTTTATGTTTTTAAACCTATTATTTAAGTAGAAACAAATAATATTATTTTTTTTAATTTTGTTCAAATAAAATTTTATGAATAAGAAGCATTTGCACAAGGTGTTTCAACATTGACCGATCAGGATTGTCGAAATTATTTTTTAAATATGACACTAAAAATACCAAATGCTATTGCTGGCGAAGAATTACATTAAAAATATATTATCGCTTAATAAAATTTTAATTTTAACAAAATTAAAAAAAGTAATATTATTTGTTTCCACTTAAATAATAGGTTTAAAAAACATAGAAATTTTATTTTTAAAAGACTAATTTGAAATATTAAAAGACTATTTTGATGTGTAAAAAGCCTAATTTGACCGGAAAATGCTATATAT